>VDFB02331872.1:0-23203 GCA_007258455.2 Sequoia sempervirens
AAGTTTTATGCTATTGAGGAAGTTCAAGATTAAAACAAATATTCTAGAGATCAATTGCATGGTGCTTTATCTACTTTTGAAATTAGAGAATTTGGTCGAAGTAATGCAAAATTTGAGACTACTTTTAAGGTTGGGAAATCAGAGAAGAATGAAGAATTAGATTAGAAGGATCTTGTTGATGATTCAAAGTAAAAATTTTGATGAGAATGAAAAAGGGTACTGGTAAATATAGAGGTGATTTACCTTTCAAATGTTTTAGTTGTTAAAAGATAGGTCATTATGCTTCAAGATGTTCAAATAGAGCTTTGAATGACAAGAATAAGGAAACAAAAATTAAATAAAAAACATTATACTATACTTACATAGCAAACTTCTCACAAGAGTATCACTAACCAAAGATCTCGAGACAACACAACCACTATCAAAATTTCAAAATACATTGTCATCTACAATCATAGTACAACACCCTCATAAAATAGGGTTACCTTCTAGGGAAAGATAGGCCAACAAACTGTCCACCATTAGATCTAAAACCTAATAATTAATGATCTATATTTACAATATATCATTTATTTAATGTATGTCAATCATTTAAGAGGTTTTTGAAAATGTTAACAAAAACTTGCTTACATGCATCACACTCCTCCCCTCCACCCTATGCTCTCATTGTATATTACACCTATTGGTGTAACTAGGAAATATATCCTATCAACAATAAAATTTGTATAATTTCAAGGTTGAGATGCAATTTCCCAACAAATATCTCTTGTCAAACACCTTTCAATAGCAACGACAAGGAGTAAAAATTGTCTCCTAATTGCTAAGGGTTGAAAGGCCCATATTCTTTGAATACCATCTAAACTTCTCTGTGCTCATAGCCTTAGTTAAAGAATCAGCAACATTCATCAAAGTCTCTACCTTAACCAACTTCACCCTACCATCTTTGACCATATCTTGAACAAAATGATATTGTACATGAATTTGTGTGGTCCTAGAATATTCAATGTAGGGTTCTTGGCTAGACATATCACACTCTAACTATCACAATAAATTATAACTGTACCTTGTTTTATTCCAATATCTAAACATAGTCTCTTAATCCAAATGGCTTCTTTACAAGCATGAGTGGTTCCATATACTCTGCTTCAATATTGGAAAAAGCAACCATAACTTGTCACTTAATCATGTCCAACTAATTGCATCATTGAATAATGTAAACACATAAGCACCGATGGATCATCTGCTATCAATATCACCTACCTAGTTTGAATCCACATAACCATCAACATCAAGGGAAATATTGTATTCAATCAAATTACTATGATAATACAAGGAATAATCTAAGGTACCATGCAAATATCTAAAGACTCTTTTAATCGTATCCTAATGAACTCTACTAGGATTAAACATATATTTAGAAATAACTCTCATTGCTTGGGAAATGTATGGTGTAGTACAAACCATAGCATACATAAAACTTCCAACTACACTCTAGCAAGGAACTCTACTCATGTCTTCCATCTCTGATGGAGATGTTGGACAATTTGAAATAGATAATTTTTTTCTAACAAAAAGAAGAACACACAATGGTCTACAATCCTACATGTTAAATCTTTGTAAAATTGAATTGACATACTTACTTTGGCCAATCCATAGCTTTATGTTCACTCTATCTCTCTTAATTTCCATCCCAAGAATGTGTCTAGCTACACCAAGGTCTTTCATTTCAAATTTAGTAGCAAGTTGAGATTTTAGTTCTAAAATCATACCTTTCCCTTTTCCCATAAATAACATATCATTGAAACATATAACACAATAAACAATAAATGATCACGATCGGTTTTATAATAAACACAATGATCTTATTTAGAATGCTCAAGTCCCAAACTCAACACATATGTATCAAATTTTTCGTACCACATCCTAGGACTTTGTTTTAATCCATAAAAACATTTCTTCAATTTTCAAACCAACTTACTTTTAACTTTCACTATGTAGTGCTCTCGTTGTGTCATATAAATATCCTCCTCCAAGTCACCATGAAGCAAAGCAATTTTCACATCCATTTTTTCAACCTCTAGATCATAAGCAACAACAATAGAAAGCAAAAATCTAATGGATGTCATTTTTGTAATAGGAGAAAATATCTCACCATAATTAACACCCTCAACTTGAGAGTAACCTTTTGTAACCAACCTTGCTATGAACATCTCAATACCTCCATATGAACCAATCTTTTTCTTCAACACCCATTTGCAACCAACAAGTTTTTTTCCGTCAAGAAATGGTACAAGATCCCATGTATCATTCTTTTTCAAAGATGTCATAGCTTCATTCTTAGCAATTTTCTAGGATTCTACATCATTCATACCTAATGCCTCTTCTATAGATCTAGGCTCATCCATGTTAGTATTCAAAGAAAAAATACATCTCTAATCATCAAGTGAATACCTTTCAGGTGGTTTTCTATGCCCTGCAGACCTACAAACAAGATGAGTTGGAGGTTCTTCCTCCTCTTCTAAAGATTCAAAGCTAGATGATCTCTCCTCAACTTCTTGTCTATCTATGAAGCTTGATTCAACTTTCTCAGGTGTAGAAGGAAATTGAATCACATCTTCCTATTTACTTTGATCTAGCTACACTATGATAGAAGAATGCTTAGTTTCTCTAAAAATAACACTTATACTATATATTACCTTTTGTGCTTGACAATATTTCAAAGCTTGTATCCTTTCACACCATAACTATATTCGATGAAGATATATTTCAAAGCCTTCTTCTCCAACTTTGTTCCTTTCTCCTTTGGCGCATGTGCATATGCCTCACAACCAAAAAATTTAAGATGTATTAATGAAGGCTTGCAACCCTACCATGCATCTAAAGGAGTCTTATCAACAAGAGCTGATGTAGGAGACCTATTAATCAAGTAACAATCAATGGTAGCAAGTTCAACCGAAAACATTTATTCTAGGCCAACACCACTCAACATACTCCTAGCCTTCTTCATTGGTACCATGTTCATTCTTTTTTGCAACTCCATTATATTATGGAGAATATATATTTTTCTTTTGTCTATGAATACCATAGTCTTTATAGAATCTATCAAGCTTGTTATAGAAAAATGCACTACCATTATCAATTCTCAAACATTTTGTTTTCTTTTCAATTAGTAACTCAACCATTGCCTTAAATTCTTTAAATCAATTGAAAACTTCAAATTTACTCTTTATAAAATATACCCATGTCTTTCCACTATAGTCATTAATAAATGAAAACATAATAGGTGAATTTACTAATCAAAGGAACATATATAGGATCAAACACAATAGAATAAATAAGATCCAATATGGCACACAATTTATGAGAAATTAACTAAAACTGAAAGTGGATTTATTTACTATAAATTCAATTCTCATAGAAAAGGAATTGTAGATTACAATTAGACAAACCTTCAACAAGGTTTCTATTTTTCAAGGTCCTTAGACACTTTTCTCAAAAGTGACCAAGTCTCCAGTGCCATAGCATAGTTTTCATTGCAAGTAACTTTGATTCAAAATAAAGAGCACCATTGGACACCTAGAAGCCATGACCATCTGCTAAAGGTGAAACCCTCACCTTTTCCATATACTATTTTTTCACAAAAGTACTATTGTACTCAATAGTGCATGCATCAAGCTTATGCAATGTGCCATATCTAACACCTCTAGCAATCACCATAGCACCTCTAACAATCTTACTTCATCATAAAATACTACCTGCACACCAACATCTATTAGTTTTCTCACAAATAATAGATTTCATGATAATCGAGGGATATGCAACACAACTTTAATCCTTATCATTCTACCATTAAGAAACATGATTGTAAGTTTACCATGACCAAAAATACTTAAATAAGAATCATCACCCAAGTACACCTTACTTCCATCAAATTATTCATATTAAGAAGACCAATCTCTATTAAAGGTCATATGGAAAGATGCAACTGAGTAAATTAACCATGCATCAATACCTGCACGAGTTGCCAAAGCTGCAATGAATGCATCACCATCTTCCTTCTTGAAGTAAGAATCAGAGTCAAATGTCTTCTTTTTTCTTCTCTTCTTCTGTGTATTCCTTATGAACATGTACAGGCTTACCGTAGTTCCAACAAATAACTTTGGACTTTCCAAAAGATTTAGATCTCCCCTTGGACTTGGATTTGTCATGCTTCTCATTTTTCTTACCTTTTTCCTTAGGTATTACATGAGCATTTAGGGCCTCTTTGGCAGTGATGGATACCTTCCTCCTAATCTCTTCAAAAATCAAAGAACCCACCACATCTTTAGTCTTCAAAATAAAAAATTACTCCCAATAGCCATAACGAGAGATCCCATGAATGAGGAAAAGAACAAAGAAAGATTTGACATTTCTCCTCCTCATCCATTTTGATACCAACTAATTCCAATTGAGCCACCAACATATTGAATACTTCCAAGTGGGAAATGATTCATCCACCCTCTTCCATTCTCAAGGAATACAATTTCTTCCTCAAGAAAACCTTATTCACTAAAAATTTGGCCTAATACATCTCACCAAGCTTCTTCCATAGTTCATGTGAAAAGTTCTCCTCATAGACATTGATTAAAATAGAGTCTTCCAAGCATAATCTGATTAGGCCCTTGGCTTTATAGACCATAACATCATATTGAGTAGTTTGAGTAAGGTCTGTCGGCATTGAAAGATTATCATCAATAACATCTCACAAATATCAATCTATCAATAGATCCTCCATCTTCAGCTTCCACATCTCAAAATTATTTCAGAAAATTTATCCACCTCTATTCTCCCTAATGAACTTTCCATTTGAAAATTATTGCCACAAGATCATAAAGTATCTTCTGCACAAGCTCCCACTCAAATTTGGATTAGTTCAAAAAACCCAACAACCCACAACTAAAACCAGAGGTGATCAAGCTTTGATACCACTTGTAACCTGAAGCTAAGGTAGCAGAAGAACTTCCTACACTAATCTTGAGAAGAGAATAATGCAAAAATTTATAGATCTTTAACAATTACAAAAACTTAAACATAAATATCATGCATACCACAAAATAGTGATTTGCATGGGGAAAATCCTTTCGGGAGAAAAACCACACTCCAAAAGTTTCCCAATATATTATTCAAAAATCACAAATATTACAATATACTGTAGAGAAATCTTCTCATAGGAGTATCACCAACCAAAGATCTAAAGACAACACAGCTGCTACCAAAATCTTAAAATACATCGTCATCTACAATCATAGTACAATGCCCTCATAAAATAGGATTTCCTTCTAGGGAAAGATATGCCAAAAAAATATCCACCATTAGATCTAAAACCTAATAATTAATGGCCTAGATTTATAATATATCATTTATTTAATTTATGTTGACCATTTAGGAGTTTTTTCAAAAGGATAAGAAAAAATTGTTTTCATGCATCCTACTCCTCCCCTCCACCCTTTGCTCCCATTGTATATTGCACCTATTGGTGTAACTAGGAAATATATATATTCTATCAACAATAAAATTTATATAATTGCAAGGTTGACACACAATTTCCTAATAGTTTAACTGTACCTAGGAAAAAAATTTGCATATTACATTCCCTCAACATGAATTACCTCCTTCTTAGGTTCAAAATCAAAATGATGCTAGATAATGATATGTATTATCACTAATAAAAATTGAATTAGACATAATCTTATTGACAATGGATCAAGTCTTAATGCTTGTAGCATTGATCTTCTATATAAGCTTGGTATGGATTAGCATCTCATAAAACATGATAATCTTTCTATTAGTGGCTTTGATAATGTCAATAGGAAACAATTGGGAATAATTGCACTACCCATTAAGGTAGGGAATGTGATTTTTCCTACCCTTATCCATGTAATGTCAGATACTCTCTCATACAATCTTCTTCTTGGTGGATTGTGTATTCATGCAATGAAGGGAGTCCTATCTACTATTTACCATGAGATGAAGACTGAATATAATAACAAGATACATATAGTTAAATTAGATGTAAAAAATTTATAATTTTCAATTTGTTCAAATTGAATATAACACTTCCAACTCTCTTAATACTTTGATTCCATCTTCAAAAGTGGAACCATTGCCTTCCAACGATCTAATGATACTATGAATTCTCCCTTTGATGATGATTGAGGTTTGTTAGATTTTACATCCACTTTCATTGGAGAGTATTAAATATCACCATCAAAGCCTAAAGAGTGGGAGATTATTGCAACCCATTCTTTGCATTCCTCTTTTGAAGCTATAAATAGGAATCAAAATAATCCTTCATCTTCAAGTGAATGTTTTAGTGATGCAATATTGGGGTTCATTAGATTTTACACCATCTTTTGTAATGAAAGGTAAAATATCACAATCTAAACCTAAGGAGTCTTATGTTTCATTTTCTCAATCTTCTTCCACATCAACAAATCAAAAAACATTGTCCCATAATGGTGATGGAAGCTCTTTAGCTTTCTTCCCTCCTATGTTAGCAATGTCCAACCTTTACATTTCAACACCTAAAAAGGATTCATATTCTTGTTAAAGAATCAATTCTTCTCATAATCATTTAGACAAGACTTCTCACCCTTTGTTTGAGTTAGAAAGGAATTATGGGGTTGGATTTAAAATTCTTTCTAAGTTTGGATGTAATGAAACATGGAACAAGGATTTAAGGATTATACAAATTATACACCATACTTTGAAAAAAGGGGTTTAGGTTTCCAACCTTCTCCTTTATCTACATCTCATCATCCTATATTTATAACATATTGTGTTAAGAAAGAAATATTTTCTTCACAAGAGAAAGGATTGTCTCATACTCCTTATCCTTTATCAGAGTAAGAGAATTTTTTTTTATGCTTTTCAAATCCCACTTGATTACTCTTCCTCCTCCAACATGGAAGGACTTTACTATAAATCACTCTTTTTGTGCATATCATCGAGTGAATTGTCATTATACTATTGAAATTTAGGCCTTGAGTAATAAAATACAACTTATTGATTTTGGTTCTCTACCATGTGTTGATCCACCTAGTAATTCTAAATAATAATTTATCTTCTATGGTGTTTCTCCTCACTATATGGTATTTATAGCTTCATGTGTTTTCTCATTTCCATTCATGTTGGTACAATATTATGTGTAAACATATTTCACCTATGGTAGCAATATGATAGTTTATAGAATAGTTTTCCTTGCCTTTACACTTGAGGGGATGGATAACTGGTTTTGGGAGATGTGTATTCCTTTCTAGGATCCCTTCATCCCCCTCTTTTCCTTAAAATATCAACATAATTATTATATTGAAATTTTAAGGGGGGGGCATATCACCCTATCCATTTCATTGGTGTCTTGTGAGTTTTGAATTCTTAACATTCCCCCTTGGTGGTGGCATTGATTATGACTCCCCCTGAGGCTTGGTTATCAATTCATCCCATGTGATGTTAAGCATTGATTCATCCACAAAATGTTAAACCTTTATGCTCTCCCCAAGATATGATTTGTAAAATAGTCCATGGATTTGGAATAACAAAGCTTGTTGATTCATGAACTTGAACATTTTTACATGGACATCTAGCATAACAAAACTTGTTTTCCAGTGGAGCCATGTGATTCTTGAGTGAAATAAAATAACACAACTTGCTAGCCTTGTGAAACTCATCATATTGCATGGAAACCTAGCATAACATAGCATACTCTGGCTAGTAGATATATGTATCACATGAGTGATCTATCATAACACAAGTTATTGCTCCTTATGAGAGCACTATTATGTCTAACATCATATTTGATGGATAATATTTGGTATTTGAGATAAATTTAAGATTGAGGTATGTTTACCTTACTGACTCAAATATTTTTTAGCATATTAATATATTGTTTATATCCTATTTTTTCTATTCTTTTCTACATTGTGTATGGTATCATATTTTCCTTGTACCTTTTACATTTTTTCTTCATGTATTATCTTGTGTTTGCATTGTGTTTGTTTTTGCATTATGTTTTCATCGTGTATACTTCATGTTTATCATATTGCATTGCACCTCATATGTTTGTCTTCCTTTGTCTTTACATTTTTGTTTCATAGGATCTTAAGCCTAGCGGCTAATTCATCCCCTAGATTTGATGCCATTCTACCTCTTCAATATTTGATAAATGAAACCTTCTTAGCTTATCCTTACTTTAGTGTGAGCATGAGTATAAACTTGTTAATAGTCTCACTAAACTGGGGGCTAAATTTAGCATCATAAATTGTCACCCTTGATAATTTCACAGTGGGTTTAGCTCCCCTCTATGTGCCTAGACCCAATTGTACTCTTAAATTGCTTGTTTTGTGATTATATATAGAAAACCAAACTTAAATTGGTAATTAATATTTATTATTTATTTACTAACACTACAAGGCCCAAAATAGTTCTGGGCTAGGGAATTAGCACCCCCGTCCATCCTATTTTGTTCACAATTTAAATATATCATTGTCGATATTTTAAGAGTTAAAAATCCAATTTCATTTTGTCAGTTGTCAGTAATTAATTTTGTGTGAATTAAGAAAATGCATATAAATACAATTCTTTTTCACCATTGAAATCCTAAGCAACCTAAGGAAAAGCTAGTAATTTTGGAATTATAATTGAGCATCCTAAAATTAGTCAAGAAAGATTCAAGGGAAGAATTAACAACATTATTGCAATGCTTTCATCAAACAAGATCATGGTTGAAAGACATTAGAAGGAAGGAAGAAATTATGAACAAGGAACTATTATGATCAATCATGTCATTTTTATGAATACATGTACAAGTTATCCTCTATATGCTAGCTAAAACTATCTATTGTGTTTTCTAGACTAACCTCTGGTAGGTCTATCAAACAATCCATTTATCCATCAATCAACTTTTTTGGTGCCTTATGGTGTGAACATCACTTCAAAAAGGGTTTCAATCCTAAGGTAACATTACCCATTTATCATTTTTCATTTCATTCAATTATTTTTTTGGTCTTTTCTCAACCTAGGGCATGCACTCTTGATCATTGGAAACATAGAGAAAACTGCAACCTACAATATGAAGTTTATGGATCTCAAAAATGTAGCATCTCAATTCTAGGGTGCCCACAACCCTGTCCTTGCAATTTAAGATCAGCTTTCAGCCATAGGTTCCTCTTTGTACCTCCTCATATATGCTTGATTGTTTCGATAGTTTCCATTTTTTTCTATGCAATAAACTATGTTTTCAAATTTAGGATTTTATGTCAAATTTTCTTGTTAAAACACACAATAAAATTCTCATCTTTACAAATCAAAAGGACCAAAACCCTAGGAGATTGGCCCTCTATTATGGTGGCACCAATCATCAACTGTAGTTGGTTTTGTGTCCAAATGTGGATTCAAGTGAAAAGAAGCTAATCCTAGTTAGATCTAGGATCACTTTTCCTACTCCATGGTTTTATTTTTTGACCAATTTAAAAATAGAAAGAGTTATTTCTTAGTTTGTTTTTTTAGGCAGCTAATGGGGATCAATTATGTATTCAATTTTCTTAGTCTTAATTTGACTTTGATGCCTAATGGATTAAGGAATGGTATTGTTTGGTTGGATCCATATTTCCTCATAGGAAGGAAAATTCCCATGAGTCATCATGATTTTTTTTATATAATGTAGATTATTAAAAGATTATGATTTATCTATGAATGAAACATCTTTATACGAATAGATAAAATTATGTGGGCTTATCCTATGGATGGCCAAGTGAATATCATGGATCCAGAGAGTAGTGTATGAAATATGACATTGACATTGAAAGCACAACCATAAAATTGCATTGTGAATTAATTGAGAATTATTTTTATGAATTTTTACTATTTAATCAAGCATGGTTGTTAAAGTGGATTCAATTTGTTGGATCAACCTAACCAATGGCTCTTGGAGGTTCTATTTTTTCTCTAATCTAAAAGAAAATAAAAAAACACCATTGGCCTAGAGGTTCCATCTTGGCATTAAAAAACTAATATTTTAATGTTTACCTAAAAGGTATTAAGGTAAAGGCTTGGGGAAGAGATTAATCAAAATCTGTTGATTTTATTAACTCAATGGGCACTTTAAAATTTTGATATAAGAGTATTTGTAATTATTTGAAAGTTATTTGGACTTCATACAATAAAAAAATTATTTGTGCCTCAACAACCAATTTCATTTAATCATGTATGAAAAAGAAGATATCTCTTTATTGAATTTTTGGTACCAAACTTGAGTATATCACACATGACAAGACTAGATAGACTAAAGGAATTCCTTGGTGAAACAAGAAAGAGACATGAGATTCCATTTTCCATTACTTAGAGTGATGAAGGAAAATGTGCAAGAGAGAAAGAATGGCTTGAGCATCACATTAAGAACATGAAAAGCTCAACATTGGTTGTGTTTTTCTATTGTGTTATTTCAGCTACTGGAAACACCCTTTGAGAGTGACATGGAACTCACCTCAAAATTAGGTGATAGATCTTAGTGGAACAAGAACCCTATAAATATATGAAGTAGTGGAGTTTAATTTTCAATGCACAATCAAATGGTTGAGTTAAAAAGAACTATGTAGTTCATCTAAGCAAGAATAAAATTTTAAAAGTTTAGATTTAATTTAGTAGTTTGAGATTTCAATGAGAGTTGAAGCCAAAGAAATAAAGAATAATAAACATAGATCTAGAAGTTTGAACATCAATGAAGCTAAAGTAGGAACATAAAAAGAAAGAAAAAAGTGGTTCAATGTACTTGAAGTAGTATGCTAACAGAAAAAGAATATAAGTAGTATGCTAACACAAAAAGAGTATAGCATTCACATTAATGCCATTTAAAAAGCTCCCAATTCATTCATAATAATAAATGGTATCTCTTATAGTAGACAAATTAAAATATTAAAATTTATTAATTATACAAGATAAAATAACATAAATTTAGAAACTTCTTAGACCTTTGATCTTGCTATCTTTTGCATATCCTCTACAAAAGTGTTCAAATTTGTATAAGAAGTCCCTCCTTCCATCATTGTCTTACTCGCTACCTTCTTCAACCTCACAACATTTTCCTGCAACTCCTTTCCAATACCTTCCATTAGATTTCTGATTGTGCTCTCTACCACCTCTTTTGTCACCAATTTAAATTCATCTACATCAACACCCTCAAAGTCTAAGCCAACTTTCCAAACATCTTTTGCAAATCGGCAATTAATAAATTGATCAGCAAAATAAGGCCATCCAATTAGAGGAACTCCCATACTAATTGCCTCCAAAGTAGAGTTCCACCCGCTGTGTGTAAGGAATCCTCCAAGAGAAGGGTGAGAAAGCACCTACAAACATAGAAAAACTTAATTTAAAAATAAATTTAAGGTTATAATATATGAATGACTTTTTTGGAATTCAAAATAAAAACTAGCGACATCATTTCTTCCTTCCTTGTTAAAATGAATGATGGTGTGTATAAGGTCAGAAAGAAAAACTGTAATAGGTACTACAATAAGATATTTAAAATTTTATAAAAAGTTCCATTCTCTGTTGTTGATCTAGTTTGTTATTAAATGCTGGTATTACGGATTGAGAATTCCAACCCAATTTTCAGGGAGAACATTATTACATCAGAACAATTTCTTCCTTCAAGATGGATTTGGAAGAAGCGCTTCGATTTTCAAAGTTATTTTATTGTAATCCCAAGCAATCAAATATTCTTCTTTGTTGTTTCAAATGTTAGCATCATTTCGAATCCACTCTAATCTTATTAACTTTTAGTCGATCCATTCGTATTTGTTAGAACTATGAGCACATATAACTCTTATAAATCATGGATTTCTAATCCTATCGGACCAAAAATATCAGAGAACAATTGAGGCAACCATTCAAGATTTAGTTATTTAAACCAGGGAATACTATAGCTTTATTTCTATATTATAGAAAATGTAGCAGGCTTGAATTAGGAATTTAATATATTTATGTACAAAAAATAACAGCACTTAAAAATCCCCTTACCTTCAACTGCGTCGTCCAACTAACAATCAGGGCTCGATCCTTTGTTCCATTGAAGCCGTCGGCTAAATCAAGAGGCTTTCCTTCTGCTATATCTGATCTGAGAACCCACAAGAATGGGTACCCACAAGCCTCCAGTCCAAGAGCCAGCTCATGGAATTGCCTTTCAAATTTTACAGCAATGCTACGAAAGAAAACATATAACACAGACCCCTCCGGTTGAGTGTCTAGCCACTGAAAGGACGTTTGATCCTCCTCCCACACGCTGTACATGGAATTCCTACCTTGTAAGAAATTTGGAAGAAACACAGGGCCAATTTCCAGAGCAGGACATCCATTAACGCTGAGACCCATTTGTGCATCTTGTTGACTATAATTTGCAGAATTAAGTGAAAAAGAAATTGCAGAAAATAAATGATTAAAAGCAATCACAAAACAAGAATACCGACGTCTACACTCAGAGATTATCTCTTATTATTATCAAGCTCTGAATAATTACATATTCAGCTAGCAGCATATTTATAAATCAGTCTCCAACCAATATTTAGAAAAATCAATTTGTAACATACAAATTCTAAATTGGCCAACACATGCCAATAGAAGTAATAATATCATCCTCTAACCCGCATTTCATTCTACCAACCTGAGATGATGTTCAACTCATTTTGAGGATTTGATTATAGAATTAGGGTTTATAATTTTACCATAATTAGGGTTCAATTTTATAACAAAACTATCATAGAATCTTTATAAAAAAAAAAAAAACCTTGATTAGATCTTTTAAATTCAGAAAAAACTTTTAGTGATCACGAATAGGATAAATTTGACTTACCTATTCTCAACTTTTGAAAACCCTAATTTGCACAAACACGGATTCTGAAACAACTCCAACAACTCAATTCTCTCATGTAGACTACTTTTGGCTTGTAAGAATGAACAATTCATTAAAACCAAGTAATGTATATCACTGGTGTGGTAGAGATCCATCACCTCTACAGTTACGCTCAAACGAATGAAACCTACAAGCTTCCACTAGTCGTTCTCAAGTTTGAATACCGACTATTGATCTTGGTGGGAGCCTTCATGATCCATGGTGAGCACATGACCTTTCTTTAGTCCAAAATCTATTTGAAAATTCATTTGCCAAGTTGCGTTGTGAAGGTTACAAGTTCTACGATAAGAATTCCCCCCCCTATAAAGTATCTCCGAGTCATAGAGCTCGCTTCAAGGGGATAATACATGGCGAACGAGCACAACAGCGCAACTTCAAGAACACTTTTTTTGAAGAGAATCAAACCTTCCACCACCACATACCATTCATCCTTCTCCACACCTTCTAGGATTTCGATAGTGAAGGGATCTTCAACATACTCCATAATGGAGTCCTTCAACTAGTTGATGTAATAGTCACATGACATAGCGTGGGTCTTCTTGAGAGTGAATCTATGAGTACGATCTTCTTCCCCTTGACATATTCAATGTCAAAACTATATGCCTGAAGTTTCCTCGCCCACTTTTGATGTCTATCATTCAGGTTTTGCTGACTCAAAAAGAACTATAGATTGTTATGATCTAACTTGACCATAAAGCTTCCACATACTAGGTATTGTTGGAACTTCTCCAAGGAATGTATTATTGCCAACATCTCTTTATCATATATGGAATAACCCATTTCAGTGTCTCTCAACTTCCTTCTCTCAAAAGCTATAGGATGTCCCTTCTAAGAGAGGAAAACTCCTATTTCTTCACGCATCACATTCAACCACAAAAGGAAGTGAGAAAGCAGGAATTGCAAGTGTCTAGACAAGAACTCATTGCCTCCTTCATCTTTTCAAATGTTTCTTGTGATCCTTTTGTCCACTCAAATGCCCCCACCTTAGGCAAATTGGTGAGAGGTATTGATGTTTGAGAGAAACCTCTAACAAACCTCCAATAATAACTACAACATCCAAAGAAACCTATCAATTGTGATAGATTTGTAGGAGGTAACCAATCCAAGATGGATTGGATATTCTGCTAGTCAATTTGAACTCCCTCAACATTGATGGTGTAACCCAAATACAGTATCTCCTTCAATCCAAATGCACACATGGACAACTTTGCAAAAAGATGATGGTGCTCTAAGATTCCTAGAAGTATGTCTAGGTGTTGCAAGTGCTCCCCCCATGTTTTATTGTAAATAAAAATATCATCAAAGAAAACCAAGAAAAAATTTCTCAAATGTTTACCAAAGACATGGTTTGAAACCAAACAGCATAACCAAGAACTCAAAATTCCCTAAGTGACACCAAAAAGTGGTATTTTGCGCATCTTCTTCTCTCATGCGGATATGATGTTATCTGAATCTCAAATCAATCTTTGAAAAATACACTACTCCATGAATTTCATCAATCAGCTCATCTATCTAGGGTATGGGGTATCAATTCTTAATGGTCTTCTTGTTTAATGCCCTATATTTTATACACATCCTCAAAGTACCATCCTTCTTTTTCACCAACACTATAGAAGATGCAAATGGGTTGGAGTTTGGCCTGATGTATCCTTTATCCAAAAGTTTCTTTATTTCCTTCTCTATCTCCTCTTTGTACATCTGGGGATGGCGGTAAGGAGTGGTCATGACTAACTTAGATCCAGGTTCAAGCTCTATGATGTGTTGGAATCCTATATTTGGTGGCAATCCAAGAGGCATATAACTAAAAATATAAGCTGTCAAAAAAATTGTATATCTATCAACGCCATTGTTTCATTCTTACCAATGGAAGATTCTTTTGAGATCACTAAACAACTAGCATCCCAAGCAACTTGGCTTCTCCAGAACAGTCTCTCCATTCTCCTAGCTAAGACTACTTGTGAACCTCCATTTTCCATTCCTTTTAGGACTACATCCCTCCCATTGGCTTTGAACTTGATTTACATGGTCTAATAGTTTGTAGTGTACTCTCCCAAGGAGTATAACCAGTACACACCCAAGATTACATCAATATCACCCAAACCAATAACATGAAAATCATCACATACCTTATGATCTCCAAGAGATTCCAACTAGACTTACCTTCTTTTAACACCTTAGTTTATATCCATCATCCACAGGTGGCAGTAAGTCTTAAATTCATACGTGTCCCAATCTCCTTTCTCACTATCCCTTCTCCAATGAAGTTGTGGTAAACTCTTGCCATCGTCGAATAATTACTCTTTGTTCGGCAAGAATCTCGGACTGAAGTGATATATGTGCACCATACAAGATGCCAAAACACCTCTCTTATTTCTTCTCCTAAGCCAGATCTTTTGGATCATTCCTTGATTATTACATGAGTCTTTATCGGGTATTTATAGTGAACGCTTCCACTTTTCAAGATATTTATTTCTTTGAGCCTTAGTTCTCTATAGGAGAAAAGCTTCTTCCTTTTGGTTCATATTGTCCTCTTCATCTATATTTTTTCCATATTAGGTTACATTCCTAGATTAGGTGAGGTGCAAGTTATTATCTTTTGAAACACCTTTTGATGCCATGTGTTAGGTTTTGTTTGTTGAGGAAACAAATTCTTAGGAATTGATGGTTCAAGGTTTAAAGCCATTTTATAGCCTCCTGAAGAGAGACAGGTGCAAAGGATTTCACAAAACCCCTAAGAAGTTCAATGAGTCATGAGATGAAAAGATGCACTATCCTCTTCTCTAAAATTTTTAGTACCATCACCACCACCTTTTAAAATTCTATAATGTAATCATTAATTGAATTTTTCTATTTGATTATGGACAACTTGCTAAAATACTCTTCTTCATCCTTTAGTTTAAATCCATCAAGTATCCTCTTCTTGAATTCATCTTTAATCTTTGTATCTAATCATGGCCTAGAGTAGTGCGACCATGAAACCATGATTCATATGCTTCTCCTTCCACACACGTAGGGAGGAAAATTGAACTACATCTTTCTTATTCATAGGGTTGAGCATGAAATAGGTTTCCATATTTTGTAACCAAGCTCTTGTTGACATCTTATTACTCCCATCAAAACAAGTCGTTGTAAGCTTCTCCAACTTGTGCTTCAATTCCTTGCTCTTGTACAATCCTTTCTTCTATGGCTCGCTCTTCCTTCCAACTTCCATGTATTCTACCCAAGACAAATCTGCTTTAATTTCATCCAGTAGAGATTGATATTCTCCATGCCACTTATGGATCATTTTAGGACTAAAAGCACTAGTGTATATTGGTTCACCCCTATCTTGCTCAATTTCTAGAAGGAATAGATTCTTTAAGGGCCTTGTTAGAGCACTATGGGTTGTATCATCACCTCTGCCATTTTTGGATGATGCTTCACCTCTAGGACCATTTTGATTCATATTTCCTCCTCATATTTTGTCTGCCAAAATCTTAAAAACATCCCTTATTTCTACTAGGGTTGTGGGGATATCCTTTTGTCCTCTTGTGATCTCATGAATTTCAATGATTTTTTCTTTGATTCTTTCTT
Organism: Sequoia sempervirens; assembly: GCA_007258455.2. Taxonomy (NCBI): domain Eukaryota; kingdom Viridiplantae; phylum Streptophyta; class Pinopsida; order Cupressales; family Cupressaceae; genus Sequoia; species Sequoia sempervirens. Next base: position 16,514 of record VDFB02331872.1, read on the forward strand.
CTTCCTCCACCATTTCTCCCTCCTTAGGATCTAGATCTCGATCTCGATTTAACTTTTTCAATCTCTTTTGATATCCGATTTCCCTATCACTCAACATCAAAACATTATTAAAACCCTAAACCCTACAAGTTGGTAGGTTCGTGCTCTAATACCATTGTAATGTCCTAGACATATAATTTAACACAAAACACTCATCTGTAGATTCAAATTCAATGAACAACAATTTACAAAACATAAAAACTTGAAATCGCAGATTGATAAGCCAATTATATCAACTAGCTGATGCAAATATATTCAAATCAAACAACAATTTCTTATAGGACTTCTTTCAAGCACAATGCAATCTCTGAAGTGAGAAATCTCTCAAGAACCAAAGGAGTTTCATCCTCATATCCAAGTAATCACTGGGGTTTCATCCAATGACTACAACTCTTATGGGTTTTCATCCACAAAAGGGTTTCAAACATAATGTTCAAATTATATAAAAAGAAGGAACATAGTAATCAGATCCCCAATATAGAATTCAGCTACCTATACATATATGCTACTAATTCCTTCAAGAATATGCCAGCTTGAGCCAAAGTGGTGCTAAATTCCAAAATTCAAATAGCTACATGCTACACTTAGGTCGACCTTAAGACCTAAAGGAAATTCTTGCTTAGGACTGACATATCTTGTTGCAGACCTTTCGATCCACTCCATGAATCTCCTCCCTTATCCTCCTACTTCAAAATTATCTCATTACACTCCACAAAATACTCATCCCATTCACTTGTAGATTTTCATATTGGGAATCTAGTGCAGGCATATTCTGACAATGAGTTCTCACTAGGAATTGCTTTGTCTTTCTAGATCTCTAAATATGTGGTAGATATGGCCCTATAGGTTATGTTTTCTGAACCACAACCTAAAATTTCCTTTTGTAGTAAGATGTGGTATGATCTCCCAATCAGGCCAGGTGGGGTGAAGTTGGACTATAATACAAAGTGATCTTTTGACAATAATAACTCCCTAAATATGTATCCTCTTTGCCTAAATTTTGGATATGAGGTGCACTGCACACTAAAGAGATTATATTCCAAACTGCATGCTCTTGAACTCTTTTGTTATGAAATGCGATAAGACAACATGGTCTCACTCTGTAACTACCTATCTGAAAAAGAAGATATGACACATGCAAAGTGGGATATATCCTAAATGTGAACGTAAATGGTTAAATATGGTAAGATTAGAATTGGGGATATGATGATATAACAGCCATTTATTGTTTCATTGACATTGCCTTGTTCATTTTACATTCAAGCTGGATGATGTATGGATTGTTTATTCATAATTATAGTTACTCTTATATAAATCTACTTTTTCCAGGTATATATAATCTTTTAGCTAGATTAGTTTCAAAAGGGTTTAAATATTTGTAACTCATAATTTGTTTACAAGTTTATACAACCTTAAACTAATGTGTGTGTGCGTATGTTAACTGTCATAACACCAAATCTTACTCTTACCATATCTAACCCTTTACATTCCACATATGATATATGTATTTGCATGGAATACAACCCTTAACGCTAAAAAGCCGGAAAACACACACATATATATTGCATGATCAATTAAGGGTTTTATGTCATGCACAATGAGATATATTTTTAATGTGAACATATAGGGTTAAATATGGTAAGAGTTAGAATTGGGGATATGATAGTATAACATGCATTGTTTGTTTCATTTTATATGTTTATATGAAGCATTCGCTGTTGATAACAAAAACTCACTATATTAACTTATTACAAAATCTGGTCTCTATTCAAGTGGCTATCCATTTTAGGGAAACAAAAAAGATGAACATATTAGTATTAGGAAAATTACATCACTTAGTCACATAACATTTTAGTTGTTCAAGTTATTTCTATGTAAACAAAACACCTTCAAAATATTGACAAGAAAATTGTTCATAATCTAATATTCCTATTATGAAAAGAAAATTGGAAAAGAGAGATGATGAAAATCAATCTATTTATGTGTTGTTGGTCTCTAAATCTTGCCTAGCCAACTACTCATCCATGTTTGTTATCTTTGAATCCATAGGACTAAAACTTGATTGTGTTTGGCTAATACTAATGTGAGGCAACAGTGGACAATACTAGGGGAAATGAATAGAAACTAAGTCCATGAATATTGCATTCTTTTCAAGAAAGGGATTTAAAGGATTGGTCAGATGCCTTTCCCTTGCTAACTCTTTTCTAGCCCTTTCCATTTCTCTTTTTTTAGTAGCTTGTCGTTCAATCCTTTTTTTCCCCTTTTTCTATTCCTTCTCTTTCCTTTTTTGATCTCTTTGTACCTTAATTGCCTGTCATTGAAGGTCCTTTTAAATTCTCATTTGGTCCTTTAGGTCTCTTTAATTCTTTCAAGCTTTCATTTTTCAATCTATTCTCTCTTTTTATCTTTCAACTATTTGATTTCCTTCTTCCTCTCCTCTCGCTCTATTAACATCTTCATGTAGTCATCTATGGTGAGGAGCTAGGATTGTTTGCTCAGTCAAATCCCATAGTTGAAACTAGATGCTTGGACTTATCCTTGATTAGATGAACAAGTAATTTCAAGAATCGAGAGATGTTTGAACTAATTTAGCCTCACAATGGCTCAATGGAATCTTGTTCATTTTCAACTTGCACCTAACAATTTCATCCACTTCCTCACCTCCTCCAAATTTAGCAGGTTCACATTCTCAACAATCAACATAAAAATGCAATAAGGCAAATGGGCCAATGTTGTTTGGTGGAGATTTAAAATTGATAGAATTTGGTCTTCATCCACATTCAAATTAATACCAAGATTTTTTGTCTCCTCCAACAAACATGATGGGTCATGTGGTGCACTAGGTAGAGAAAGAGAGAAGTTCACATCATATAATGTTGGTCTGCCAAATCAAGTGTTCCTAGTGGAGTATGTTGGTCTACTAAATCAGGTGTTCCTAGTTGAGTATGCTAGTTTTCCAAATTAGGTGTTCCAATTGGATATAAAGTTACTCCGAAAAAATAGGTGTTACTATTGGATGATTAATTTATTCTATCAATGGATCAACTATGTTGTCCACAAGATTACCATTTGTCCCTTCAACCTCTTTTTTTTGCATAAAATACTAGATAGACTTGGAATATTTTTTATAGTTGAAGCTTCCTCGAGGGTATAAAATTGAAAAGTCTCACTTGGCTACATATCCTCCATTAATGTATCTAGATTTAGAGGCCAAACACCTGTTCTTTTAAAACCTAATTTTAGGTTATCAACAATCAATGCTTTTGAAAATGAAACACTACCAAGTGTTTCCAACTCTGCCCTTTTAATCTCTAGATTTAGATACTTACTTGAATGCATGTCGCTATTTCCTTATTAAAACATGATTGTGAAGATGTTAACATCTAGTGGCTACAATATGTGAGATGTGTGGGTTGGTAGGGTTAGTAAGTCAATGCCTAGTGACCTTGCTTCATTAATAGTTGATAATGCAATGTATGGTTGTCATGGCCATAAAAATTTAATAGGTGTCTATTAGTGGGTTACACACCCCTAGGTACAAAACTAGCAAAATGGTGCAGCCAATTGAGAAAGAGGTTTTTTGTCATCCAAGCACGAAGTTGAGCAGTCATACATGTACCCGATTCACAATGAGCTATATAGTTCTTGAGATGTTTTTTTTCCTCTTAAATAAATAGAAACCAAATATTTTATGCCTAGCAACATTCACACAAAATAAAATTGTTATCCACTCCTAGCTCTTGAGTAATTTAAGAAACACTTCTACTGTCTCTTTTTGTAAGCACTCACATTGCACCATTTCTTCCATCTTGAATTCTAGTCTCACCATAGTTCCAAATAGTTATTGGACCATAGGAATTAGTTATGTATGCCTTTGATAATATATCATAGAATTTGGAAACCATTGCATGCCTCAATTCAGTGTGTAGTCTCTTGTCCTTGTGATGTCTTCAAAGTGAGATCAAGATGTCTTTTTTTGAAGCCACTCCACTAAGACTTACTAGGAACTCCATCCTTAAATGGATTTAGCCTCATTTGGCATATACATGTGCTACTTCAAACTTCAAATTGATATTTTCCAATCAATGGCTAATAGCAGTCATCTCCTTGCACCATTCAATAACCTTTTCCTCTTCATCTTCATTCAAAACTATTGGGGTCCTTTCCTCTTTGTAGAAGTAACACTAGTCAACCAATTCATCAATGTGGTTGTTGGAAGACCATGCTTCATTGTTTCCCCCATGTTGACATTTCATTGTCTTCAATGTCTCTCATGGTAGATTCCATGACATCCATAGACCATTCATGTTGCACTAAAACCTTCTTTGTTGTAACTTTTACATTCACTTGGATTACAAAGTCAATTGGCTATGGAATGGGAATAGCTTCATCCTCTTCACTTTATAGTAGTCTAACATCTCTCTTGTGTGGAGGCAATATTGCCTGTGCTCTCTTTATAGCGAGCACCTAGTTCTAGCTTACACTTTTTTCTTCATCTACATTGAGCCAAGTGTAAGAAGCAACTAAGAAGACACAAACACACACACACATATTGAAGAGAGATATATACAAGTATAGATATTGCATATATATAGTATCCAATATATTGAAAGTAAAGGAGAGGGTGGTGAGAGCTATGTTGTGCGAGGGATTCACATCAACAGAGGACATGTTGGCCCAAAACTTGAATGCCATGATTTATAGGGTCTAGTTGGCAACTCAAAAAGTAAGGAAAACATACATGTGATGTACTATGGAAACCATAAAAATATTGATCATGGAATTCAACCCACTCTACATGGCATACAACCCTTAACTAATCATGGAATATATATATATATATATATATATATATATATATATATATATATATATATATATATATATATATATATATATATATATATATATATATATATATATATATATATATCAATTAAGGGGTTATGTATAACTTGAAACAACATTATGATATAAATTGAAATAAAATTATCATACATGTAAAAGTCATTGTAAATTTATAAGGCTATATATAGTTGTTTCATATTAAAATTAAAGGAGAGAGTCTAATGGTGGTGAGAGCTATGTTATGCGAGGGGTTCATGTCAATAGAGGACATGTCGGCCAAAAACTTGAATGCCATGATGTAGAGGGTCCAGTTGGCAACTCAAAAAATAAGGAAAACATACATGTGTAGGACCATGGAAACCATAAAAATATTGATGGAATTCAGTCCGCTCTACATGGCATACAACACTTAACTAATCATGAAATATATATGTATATAATCAGTTAAGGGGTTATATATAACTTGAAACAACTTTATGATATAAATTGAAATAGAACTATCATACATGTAAAAGTCATTGTAAATGAATAAGGCTATATGAAACAACTAGATATAGTTGTTTCATATATCTCTACTATATAGATATACTGCTTATTGGTTGAGTGTGTGTATGTGTGTATGCAAATGCCATAGTAAATTTAACATTCTTAAAGCAGTTGTAAACCAAGGATGATAGGTGGAATGATACGTATGTATGCAAATGTTTCTGAAGAAAATCATGATACGTATGAATAATAAACATACATCAAACAGTTTATAAAAATCATATTTCAAATCATTTAAACCATTACTTTTTATGCTGTAGTAAATTTAACATTCTTAAAGCATCTACAAACTAAGGATGAAAGGTGGAATCATATGTATGCATGCAAATATTTTTGAAGAAAATCATGAAAAGTATGAATAATAAACATACATTGAACAATTTATACAATTGTAATCTTAAAATAGATTTGAAATATACATACCTTGAAAGCTGCAATAGGTGTCTGAAAGTAGTCTCCAACAAGTGTATGAAACTGAAACTATAAAATTTGAATTTTGAAATAGGGTAATATGCAACACACATCATAGGTAACTTGTATAAATAAGCATTTGTGAGCAAGTGGACAAATTTGAATTATTGGAGGGAATTTGAGGTTGCATACATGAAAATAATGGTACAAATGATATGAATTGCTTGGTGAATGGTAGAAATAGGGTTTGCAAAAATTAAATATATTGCGATTTGAGAGCTATTTTGAGAAATTTGAAATTATTTTGTGTTTTACTATTTGGCATGGATTAAATAAATAACATGTATCATTGTGAATTATGGTTGAAATAATGAATCTTTATTTTAAAAAATTGTATTACATGGTAAGCCTGAGAGTTGGTTTTCAATTTTTGCAAGGTAAATTTGCAAAAAGAGGGGTATAAGTGGATATGGTGGAACAAGAAGTTTCTCAACTAGGGATGAAAAGTGGAACAATTTTATTTGTAATATGTTCAAATGTATCTACAAGTTGGTCATCTATCATGTCTAGGATGGATTAAATGTAAATGGGTTTTGTACATGTCATTTCGCTATTTTTGTATTAGTGCATATATAATGCAAATACAAATGTCTATTTCCATTCACCTAAATTTAGAAAGTTAGAAAGTAATTACTATATCATTGTTTGGACACATGGTTGATTTATCATGTACTTATCTTTACATATTATAAAGTTAAATTGAAAACAAAAAAAAGACTAGTTATTAACAAATTGTGGGTTCCATACTATCAATTCCTATCCCCACTATAGAAGACCGTTATTTTT
>VDFB02331873.1:0-18304 GCA_007258455.2 Sequoia sempervirens
ATATACAATGATTATAGTATGGTTAAGCTATTGCAAAATATTAATTTTTTAGATTTATCTTTCATGCAAAGGTATTTATATTTTAAATATAAAGATCTCAAAATTTTAAAATATATATTAATGCATATAAATAAATTATTAAAAACATAATATTAAAAATTAAAAATAAGAGTAAAATAGGGCATTAGCAATCAATAGTGGTATAGTGTGATGGTTAAATTGTGGTGTTGTTCTTTGTCATCAAGGTTTAAACTCCATAGGAGTGTTATTGTTGAATGCTTATATTGAGAATGAGATCCGTTGTTTGTGACCTATTATGGATCAAACTATAAATTATTATTTTGTATTGTCATATTTTAATCTCCCGTTTTATATATTATGTAATCTTTACATACTTTTTATTAATAGTTATTCACTTAATAAGTTAACATATGAAGTAAATAATTTGTATTACTTTCATTTAACTTTTTGAAAATTATAAGAAATATAGCTCTTTCAAAGAAAAATTATGTATTTTAGTAAATAAAATAATATAAAATTCAAGAGATGTATATCTATTGATTAAAAAACATATACATACACAAATAAAAACAAAGCTATCATTTATATATGCTTCATGTTGTGCAAAACCCATGCCAAACTTATATGTTTAATATTGACACCTAGAAACATATATCTAGTGGCTAAGTATTTAAGATATTTATACTAATTAAAATGTTAAATATTAATATGATAACTATACTAATTAATTATGTATATGACATTCATATAGCGATTCAATTGTGTAGATCCATATTTTATGAGTAGTGGTTCACACAAACCTAACTGGATAGATCCATATTTTATAAGTAGTGGTATACACAAACCCAACCCATCTCTCATGAGAATGAATTATCCACTTAACACTCATTGCTTCTAAGTGATATATAGAATATCCATTTTTTCCCCCTTCGAGCCATCTATAAACAGCTTCTTGAATTATCCACTTAACACTCATTACATTTAAGTGATATATAGTATATCCGTTTTCTCCCCCTTCAAGCCATCTATAAACAGCTTCTTCCTCCTATCACCACGCACCATCTCAATAAGAAATGGCATTGCTCCTTCCTCTGTTCCAAGTGAAATAAACTCAGTCATCAAATTTGGAAGTCCAAAACTGATGCCTAGTCTCAACTTCTTGCGTGGAAACTTCTTCATGTTAAACTGCCTATTGAAAATCACCTTAAATTTGTTCACCTTCAGGCCACTTGTCCTTTTTGTGCCAAAATGAAGTCTATAAAGCACACTTTCTGGTCTTGCACCCATGCTCGTAACCTTTGGCTCCTATTGTTCACCTGTTTGCCTGCCCTGTTTTTCCAAAATGAAGTCTATAAAGCTCGCTTTCTGGTCTTGCACCCATGCTCGTAACCTTTGGCTCCTATTGTTCACCTGTTTGCACCTTTCGTTTTCCTAATCTTGGACTTGGAAACCATCTCTCCTGGGTGCCTCTCCTTCCTTTAATATTGTTTCCCACACTTGTAGGCAAGTGATCATCAAATTTATCTAGAGATTTCATTGTCTCGCTGTGTTTTCTAACACCATTCACCCCCCTCAAATTGAATTTAAATAATTTGTACAGTTTGTCCATCCATTTAGCTAATCTGCCAAAATGTACTATCATTCTATGAAATAGAAAATCTCGCTGTGTTTCTAACACCATTTTCCCACTAGAAATTGAATTACAAATAATTTGTACTTTATTTATTATCCATTTAGCTAATCTGCAAAATGTACTATCATTCTATGAAATGAAAATCTAATGAGAACTTACACGATCTTCTTCTTCAGCTAGATACAGTTATCGGGGACAATGGATCTTCAAAATTTGCATAATCCTAGTTTAGCTAGTTCACTCGAATTACTACGGTCAACTTTGCTTAGTTGGTCCAGGGAAGATTTGATCCACAGTGGCAGGACTCATACAGCAGAGAAGTATTATGACTTTTTCTAGGTGAATGCTGAGAATGAGTTTGATAGGCAGTCCTCGGCCTATGGAGATTAGACTGAGAAGATACAGTGCTCTTCTTCTTGTGCATTGGAATATACAATTAGAGACCCTTGTGTGTGACAACTATCTTAGACTTATCTTTTTATCTACTCATGATCATTTAAGGAATAATCTTTGACTCTTTGGCTGATTGTTGTGTTATGTAGTGTTTTAGGATCATTGTTATTCAGTTTGAACTTGCTGTCAGCAATTTTGGGCAATATTTTGTTGCTGCTGTTGTCCATTATGTTGCTGTTACATGTTACAGCCTTATGCATATTCTTTGTTAATGGGTTGTTGATCATTGTAGCAGCCCTGTAACAATTTCTGGTATTTTTTAATGTGCTTTTTCAATAAAAAGAAGTTCTATATAACATATATGAATAGCATAAAATTATTGATCTTGAACTGAAATCCTCATCCAAAACATATGAATATATTATGTATGAACGTGTTACATACTGAATATAGATATATATTCTATAACAAAATCATCAAAACATATGAGATATATTGTAGCGCGGTGTTTACATATTGAATATAGATATATATTCTATAACAAATATTTAATTGCTCTGCCTCTCTTCTTTTACAATTATATTAATTAATTATGTATATTACATTAATTTCACGATTCAATTGTGTAGATCCATAATTTCATGAGTAGTAGTTCACACAAACCTAAGGAACTGTGTGGATCCATATTTTATAAATAGTGGTTTACCGATCTTCATGATCCACTTCACTCATTGCATCTAAATGATATATAACATATAAATATGATGAAATATATATTTTTTCCATATAAATGTGTTGATCTTCTGAAATCCTCTGAAAATATGAATATTATATACGAACAGGTATATATGTTACATATTGAATATACATATATTCTGCCAAATGTTCCTTGCTCTGCCTCTCCTCTTCTATTGTTCAAGAAATCCTTTTGTAGAAACTAAAATCCCCGTGTCCGGTCTGAAAACCCTAAAAGAGGGAAAAAAACAAAGGGGTTCGAAATCCTATTTCATTTTCAACGCGTACGATTTCACAACCTAACTTAAGCACTGAAAAGCAGAGATCAAATAAAAAACTCGTCGCGTCTGTCAGTCCGATCTCAGACAAAGCACATCATCCGGCTAATCTCCAAAAAAAAAATGAAAAATTGTAAACGGCCCTGTAAATAAGAAACCATACCTTGTTATTCTAAATCTCTCTGATTTATCCTGCAGCTAGAAGAAGAAAGATCACTATTGACAGAAAAACAAGATCTCAATGGCATCGTAGGTATGGGCGGCATCGGCAAGACTTAAGAACCTGAAATAACAGGAAAAAGTCTCGCCGAACCGCCAATACCTACAAAACCCTTGAGAAATAAGGAAATCGCCGCTTCAGACGCTTGAGAAGAGCTGCAGTGCGCAAACAATTAGAGAGCGCAACGCTCTTTTAACAGCTGCAGGAAAACCCTGACGCTCTTCTCCGACGATCGAAATGGCGATGAAAATTAGGGTTAAGGAAATGGACGGCCCACATACGTCTGACACGTGTCTATCTTGTCGTTTTTAGCGGCTTGTCTGTGCCCTAGTTATGTCCTTAGGTCTCCTGCCAGAATACTGAGCCATCGTCGTCAACAGCGGATAAACTTTTGAGAGACAGACGGAGACCGGATTTAAAATAGTTGGGCAATTAGACTTTCTCAAGTTTTAAAATTGTCAAATAGTAATTTTGGTGCCCCGTTCGCCCACCTAATACCTTAATTTAAAAAAAAAAAAAAAAATTGATACTACATGGTGTCCCTGCCACCCAGTCTAATGGCCCAGCAGCCTTTACCTTGGGTATCTGAGGCGAGTTAGGGCGAGACTAGTTCCCTTAATACTTTAAATTTTTAGTTAGTCTTTTCTTCTTCTTTTTTAAATGAAAAAGCTATATTATTTTAAAGAAATATTATAAACTAATTATAAAAAGATATGTGGTATGGAAGTATGTCTCAAAGTTAATATGTTGAGTTGAGTTTATGAAACAAGATAAATAGAGAAAGGTCGAAGGTCATAACTTGTGTCATCTATAGTTTATTGACTTTTAAGAAATAAATCAAGCCCCTCATTCAAAATTGAGTTAAGATTTTGAAAGGGATAAAATCCTTAATATTACCTTGAGGAATAGAAGTTATAGAGCTAACCACTTCCTCTATCTTTGAAAGATACATATATATTTTTGTTGTTTTGCCTCATTTTGATTCTCTATCAAAACAACTATAGACTCTCCCTCTAAAGGGCTTTGTTGACCTACCTCCTTATGCAATTCTCTTAGACTAACTTCAACTTGATTATGCAATTCCTCTTCCAAAGTATCTCAATAATTTTATTAGACTTTGGAAAAGTATTGTCATGATCTTGCTTGGTATTTTGATTTCATTGAGCATTCTTAATTGGGCATGTCTATTTGCTTTTGCTACGATAAAAGCTTGTTGAAAGTTGTGGTGTCCTAAAGCACATTTTTTCTTTTTGCATTTCTTAGCAAAGTTGGGGCCATATTCATGGAATTTGTTACATTTGAAGGAAAATTGGTCATAATTGAGTTCTTGCATATATGGTCATCCATCTAGATTTAGCTCAATGGATTCAAGTAGACCTTTTTCCTAATCTACTTCAAAAATTTGAGCACATGCAAAGTTATCATTTAGATCAACTTAATCAATGAAATGACCCAAAGTGTTGCCAATGATAGTCAAAGATTTGTCATCCCAAAAAATATGAGGGGGATGTGGAAGTTTCACCCAAGCAAGGATTAAATTGGGTATATTTTCTAGTGGGTTAAAATCCATGGACCAATTAGTCAAATACAATCCCCTTGCTCCTATAAAATATAGGCCACTTCTAAAAGTTAGATATTTGTCCTCTTTTAGTGCAAAGACAAAGGCATAGGTCCTCTTCCACAAAACCAAATTCTTATTCTACCCTTCAATGAGGGTTTCAAAAGGAGACTAATCCAATCATTCATAGTTTAATTAGTTCTGAGCCAAAGACTCTTAAACTTCCCAACTAATTTTTTTCTCAAAAAAGTCTAGAGCTTTTTTTTTCTTTGGAGAATAATAGAAAGAAACTTTGTGTGCCACATTCAACATTTTAACATAATGAGATTGATGGGGTTTAGTTGTGGCTCGACCAACAACTATTGATGCTAACATTTTAAAATTATAGTTGAAAATAAAAAATAGAGTTATCTTTTTTTGAAGAATATGAAACAAAACCCAGAAAAGACTCAATATTATTTACCTCGAGATTAATAGGAGCAATGACCACCATCCCCATGGCTAATTCTATTGGCATCCAACTACACACTAATGGGTTCCATCATTCTCATAACCCTAATGCCTTTTCCTCTTCTCCATTGCTAATTTTCATTAATCTATTCAAAACAATCAACAATTCTAAAACATTTATTTTTCATTGTGGAGGATGAAAGTAAATATTTTGTTATTTCTCTAAATGTATTTCCTTCTAGTACTCAAATTGATTTACTTTTTATGCATAGGATAACATACAACTAAAGCCATTCATTTACCAATATATATCATCAACTCTCAGTGGAGCATATCTCACATCATTCATTCATATATCTTAGACTAGACTATATATGTGATATTGTTATTTGGATGGAATTACACTTCTAATCCCATTCATATACTTTTCTCACTTACTTTGACCCAACCCCTTTGTTTAATTTGATTGTTACCCATTGAATTGCATGCCTAATACTTTGAGTTGAGCACTTAGATTTATCATGGAGTTCACTTAATAAACCAATGCATAATGCATATATCCATGTTAGGATAAGGTGACATTAACCTTGTAATCCTATGTCATTCATATGTCTCCATGTTCCTTGGGTTGTGTTCTAGGGGAAATGAAAGAAAATCATTAAATTTTGGCAATGTTGTAATTATATTTTAAAGAAAGGATTTAATTTCGATGGAGGTTACACATCAAAAATGGATTAGGCATATTTCCTCAACATTCATATTGGAAGTTGGAAGGTCTTGGGTGGGGCACCCAAGATTGGAGAAGAAAAGGTGTATATTGGTGTTCCATCAGAGATCAGAAAGGTCATTGGAGAATTTGAAAAGTCAGGAGTTAGATAGGCTATGGGTTAGGCACCCATGTTGGAGTCTTGTAATTTCCATTTAATATTTTACTATGTCTTTTGGTTGTCTAAGAAGGATTCATGGGTTTTTACAAGTGGTTTTGTACCTCTTGTTTTGGTTTACCATTCATGTTTTACTTCCCACTAGTTATATGTATTAGAGCCATGAGATGGTAGTTTCATGTTGAGTTCTTACAGGTAATAGGGTGTTGTTGGGTTGATCAAAGATTAGTAGTGGAGTATATTATTGTCTATTCTCATTTGAAGAATAATAATAAACTTTCCCTCTTTTCTTGTGTGGATTTTTTTTCCCAAAAGAGTTTCTCCATGTAAATCTGGTGTCACATTTTATTTGTTGATTTTTTATATTGTGATGTATGTTACAATCACATGGTTAAATCTAATTTTCAGATCTAAAATCACTTGCATAAGTTCATATTGTAGATTTCCTTCACCTTTTTTTTCAACATTTGGTATTAGAGCTAATGACTTCATTGAGAAGGGGACATCTTTCTCTTTAGTGTTGGAGTTTTTTAGCTATAGTGGGACCTTTTATCTTGTGGTATATTGAAAATTCATGAAGAGGATTGTATACCATGGCTTCTACCTCTTGCCAAGACATAGAGAAATTTAATGGCACAAACTACAAGATGTGGAAACTAAAGATGATCTCCTTGAAGAGAGAAAGTAATGGTTGCCAACTTCACAAGAGAGTAAACCAGTTGCAATGTCTAATTAAGATTGGAAAAAGTTAGAAAAGAAGGCATGAGGAACCATACGACTATGTCTCATGGATTTTGTCCTTTTAAATATCTCTACAAAAGACACTACATACAAGTTGTGGAAGAGGATATGTGATATTTATCAAACTAAAAGTTTATCTAACAAGTTGTATCTCAAAAGACAGTTATATCCATTAAAAATGAAAGATGGTGATTCTATTGCAAATCATTTAAATTCTTTTAATCTAATTATAAGTCAGCTTACATCAATAAATGTTAACTCAGAAGATGTAGATAAATGTATCTTGTTTCTTTGTTCTTTGCCCAAATCTTGGGAAAATCTAATTATTGCCATAAGTAGTGGTGATGCAGAGCCAACTATGGATATCATTATTTCCATACTTCTATCAAAGGAGATGAGGAGAGATTCTATGAATGTTATCTCCTAATATGTTGTGCATGTGTGAGTAAGGTCCAAAGAGAAAGTGGATAAAGGTATAAAAAGAGGGATAAGTCTAAAGGATGTTCTAAGACCCTCAAAAAGAGAAAAGTGTTGGAATTGTGGAAAAAGAGAGCATGTGTAAGAAGAAAAAGAATGTTGATTCCTCCAAGTAAAAGTCTTTCAATGATGATTTTCATGATTTTTAAATTTTAGCTAACTCTATTAGTAATGATTCTTGGTTTATTGATTTAGGTTGCTCTTGCAACATGACTCCTCACAAAGAGTGGTTTACTACTTACAAAGCATATGATGGGGGAGATTTTTTCCTTTTTGGTAACAACACTAAGAATATTATTGTTAATGGAAGGTAAAGTTGTGTTTCAGTGGTGGGAGATCAAATCTCTTGATGATGTTTTGCATATTCCAGGATGTGATAAACTTACTTTCAGTATCCAAGTTGAATGATTTTGAAATGCATGTGACATTTGACGAGTGTGGTTGCAAGTTTGTAAGAGGGAGTTTGGTGATAGCAAAAGAATCTCAAATAGGGACTTTGTTTACATTAAATGCCTCTACTTTATGTAACTCTTCTAATGTAACTAGCATTGAAAATGCATGTATGTTGTGGAATCATAGATTGGATCACATTGGTGAAAAAGGTCTTAAGAATGGACTCTTAATAAAAATTTGGTTGACAGTATTTTTGATTATTCTGTTAGCTAAAATTATTATTGTGAACATTGTACATGTTTGGTAAAAAAAATAGATCTTCATTTCCTAATGGAACTAATAAGGTAAAGAGATTATTAGAGATCATTCATTCAAATGTATGTGGACCAATGGATGCTAACTCTTTGGGTAAATCTTGATATTATGTCTCTTTTATTGATGGTGTCTCAAGATACACATGGAATTATTTTATGCTTTCTAAATCTAAAATTTTCACTATGTTTAAGGAATTTAAGACCTTAGTTGAGAAGCAATCAGATTATAAAATAAAAGTGTTGAGATATGTCAATGGGGATGAATATGGTTTCAGGGAATTTGATGAGTTTTATAAGCATGTAGGTATTGTTTGACAAAAGATTACTCCTTATACTCCCTAACAAAATGGGGTAGCATAAAGAATGAACCAAACCTTGATGGAAAGAGCTAGGAGCATGTTGAGTGGTGCTAAGCTTGATAGATGTTTTGGGCATAAGCATTTGGTATTGCTTGTTATTTGATTAATATATCTCCTTGCTCAAATCTTGTTGATAAGACTCCTTACGAAGTGTGAATAGGTATAAATCCTTTTGTTTCACACTTAAGGGTATTTGGTTGTGAGGATTGTGTTCATGTTCCTCAAGTGAAGAATTCTAAACTAGATCCAAAAGCTTGAAAATAAATCTTTGTTTGTTACAGTGAGAATATAAAAGGTTATAAGCTTTGGAATCATCTAACCCATAAAATAATCTTTTCTATAGATGTTATTTTCAAGGAATTTAGAGCTTACTTAGGAGAAGAACAACCAAAGGAGAAATATAATACAAAGATAGTGCACCTCAAGACAAAGATTAAGAAGTGGGAAGATGCATATGTAGAAGAACAATAAGATGGATCTAATCATGGAGAAGAAAAAGAGGGTTCAAATAGTTTAGAGGATGTGTAGAATGGGCACACAAAAGAAGAACAGTTAGATCCCATTACTAATACCTTGAGGAGGTCCACAAGGTAATGAAATCTAATTAATAGGTATAGCCCATTAGATTACTGTTGGAAATTGTTATCATAGATGTCAACACTAGAGGAGATTGTTGGTAGTTGTTTTCATTGAGGTTGAGTTTTTTCTTTGATGTTAACACTTAATGAAGATTGTTATATGTTTGGCAATGGTTGATGAGCTTGTTGTCAATAGCTGATGACAACACTTGGTGAATTGTTTGTAGTTAGCATTGTTTCCAACACTTGAGAAGTAAGAGAGATTGTTGGCATTCGATGTCCTTGATGTTAAGTACTTGGTGAGAGATTTTTGTAGTGTTTTATTCTTAGCATTGGTTGTCATTGTTGATAATATTCAAGTTGGGTTAACATTGATGTATGGAGATACTTGCTAAAGTTCATGATTGGATGTCATGCCTTGTTGAAGTTCATGGTTGGATGTCATGCCTTATTTGATGTTTGATGAAGTTCATGATTGGATGTCATTCCTTTTTAATGTTTGTTGAAATTCATGGTTGGATGTCATGTGTTATCTAAGAAGTATTCAGTATGAATTTTATCAATAGAGTTGGTTTGATAGTGATATATTAAAATGAGGATTAGAAGCATTATAATTATTGTTGACAATGAAGAGATATTGTTGAAGGTCTACAATATGTTGTATGCTCTCTCCTATTGTTGCTAATGAAGCCTATGTCACTAAAAGAAAGTTTTGATCTTCGCAAGTTGGTTAAGTGTTCCTAGTTCAAGAAGTTGCTTGAAGTCTGCTTGGGAGAATGCTCCTAATTTCTCTACTATTAAATATTTGGTCTTATAGTTGGGATTCAAAGTTAGTTTTTTGTGTATGTTGCACTCCTATCTTTTTAGGTCACCAGTGTTTCCAAGGAGATTTATGTGAATTGTAGAAGGTTGGCAGTGTTGTTGGTTGTCTAGACTAGTCCAAAAAATGCTCCACATTTTTTTGCATTAATGTCTTTGCTCATGCGGCTTGGTGAATGTGTTCTCAATGTCTATGTAGTTTCTCAGTTCCAATTTCATGTGTTGAAGTGATTTGAAAGTTGATCTATTAATGTTATATCCTCTAGTTATGTATCTTGTGCTCCCTAAATAAAGTATTTTGTTCCTATTTGGTATGTGGTGGTTGTTGATGGCATGATAATATGAAATAAGTTTCTAGAAATGTTATTGGATGTTCATGAAACATCCCCATGTGATCTACATGTTGATTGGCCACTTTGGTGATGCATTGTGTCTTGAGTTGGATGTCTAGGTTATTTGTGGATATTTGGTCGATGGGGCTTGTTCTTTTGCTTGTGTCGTGTACTTGGGGGCTTGTGCCAATAATTGAAGATGTGTTATGTTAGATTTGGGTTGTGACCTATCTTGGTTAGAACCACCTTGAGTGAATTCAATTGGAAGAATGTTTTTGAGTTGACTAGCTATGTGCTTCACGTTTCATATACATGTTTCCTTGATTCTGACTTAGATTGATCTGTGGCAACGTGTGAATTATTTTGGATAACATTAGAAGATGTATTAAGTTTTTTTTTGATCCTCTCTATCTTTGGGATAGGACCACATTATTCTTTGGTGGTCAGCTTGTTGAATTTGTTGAATTCATTATTTATCTTCTTCCTGGCTGACCTAATTGAGGTTTCTAAGTATTGTGGTGGATATAAATGCAAGATCATTTCGGATGCAACAAAGTGGATAAGCGTACAAGTGTGTGAACAAGAAAATGTGGATTGTATTTTAAGATCTCATAGAAGAAGTGTGGATGTGTGAAAGATGGAATCTAATGTGTTATAAGCCCCATTCAACAGAGTGTTATGCTGACAAACATTGTAATTTTTCTCTAAATATTTGTATCTTTCTCTAAGATAGTGAATCTCATCAGGTCCTTGTATCTTTCCCTTGAATTTGTGTTAGATTCATTTCTACAAGTCCTTTGTATCTTTCTCTAAGGTAGTGGGTGATCCCACAATAGCGGGCTACACTTTTTTGCCAAACTTGACATTGAAATGAACATTTTGAACTAAATCTTCACTTTCAAACACCTATAGCTGCTAAACCATGAGGAATTTGAAGATGATACAAACTAGTGATTCGTGACATTTTGACTTTAGATTCTAATTTTTTTTAAAGAAATTGGAATCAAATTGCATTTTTTTTCCATCTCCTTTGATAACTAGTTTTTAATAGTAAACACCATTTTCAAAGAGTGATGTGTACTTTTTAACACATAAATTTTTTCTACGAAGGATAAATTTTTTTTTTTTTTTTTAATTTAGGTTTGTAACTATGATATCTAGGGCATGCATTTGGTTTCATAGAGTTTTATTGAATATTTTTTTCTTAATTAAGTTTTGAAGTCAAACCAATTACAATTTAGACATAGGTTTACTTGCTAACACAACTTTTTTTGTATGTATCAATTTTTTATTTTTTTTGTTGGTTCAAGGACATCAATATCAAGAGCATAGATGTTTTCAATTTTTTTTTTTATAATATACTATTTTTCCACATGTGCAAAACAAAGAGCTTGATTTTTTGGTGAAAAACCTATGTTTAATTAAACTAAGAAAAATACATAATAAAACCAAAATATATTAAAATTATACTTGATGGAGAGCTCATTCGAGGACTATAATCATCTAGATGGGTTCTTCAAGTTGATTCTATTTTCATCCTCAACCTTAGCCTCAAAACCCAAAATTTTACAGAAAATTGCACATGGAGGGGGAGAAGGGAAAAAAAGGGGGGTTCTAGCGAAAGGTGGGGTTCACTAGAAGGGGGATTCTAGTGAAAGTGAAAGCTAGAAGGGGGATTCTAGTGAACCCCCTTTAAATAACATTAGAAAAAGAAAAACCCATTAAAGAGGGGTTCACTAGAACCCCCCTTTCTAGCGAACCCCTCCCCTTTTAGCAAACCTTCCCCTTCTAACAAACCCCCCTAAAGTTTTTTCCCACAAAAAATGCATTTTCCCTTCCTCTTGAACTAATTTTAACCCACTATTATGGGATCACCCTAGTGTGCCTTAGTTTGCAAGTCCTTTGTGGTAGTGATCCTTTATATTGTGAATTAACTCTCACCATGGTTTTTCCCTTATTGTGTTTTCCACGTAAATCTAATGTTCTCATGTGCAAGTGTGTTCTTTACTTCATCTTTCTTTTCTATTGATCTGGTTAGAAGTAGAATTGCTATATCTTTCATTGCTAAGGATTTTTGAAGTTGGTGAAGATTCAAACTATTATATCATTCTCTGTTACTATTATATTTAAAGGTTTTGATAAAGAAGGTTGTATTTTGTTGAAAGATTTAAGTTTTTGAAGGGATTAAGTTTTTGATAAGATTGATTCACCCCCCTCTTAGTCTTTGAGTGTGTTCAACAATTACCATTTTTTGTTTTCTTTATTGAGTAATAATGATGAACCTAGATCTTTCAGGGAGGCTCTCTCTTTGGAGGAAAGTGAGTCTTGGTTGTAGGCCATGCAAGAGGAGATGATAGATTTGGATAGTTGTGACACTTGTGATCTTGTTATTTTTCCCAAAGGAAGGAATCCCATTGGTTTCAAGTGTGTATTTAAAAATAAATTTGGAGTAGATGGTTGGTTAGAGTGATACAAGGTTAGATTGATGGCTAAGGGCTACTCCTAAAGAGAGGGACTTGATTTTGGTGAAATTTTCTCTCCTATTGCTAAATTGACTTCTATTAGATTCCTATTATCTATGTTGTTTCTTATGATTTTGAGATAGAGCAAATGGATGTTAAAACTATTTTCTTGCATGTGGGTCTTGACGAGGAAATTTAGATGTGACAACCTGATGGTTTTGTTGTGAAAGGAAAATAACAATTGGTTTGTAGGTTGAAGAGGTCTTTGTATGGTTTGAAATAGTCACCTAGGATGTGGTACCAAAAGTTGTATGCTTTTGCATTGAAGTTGGATTTTCTTAGGAGTGAGGATCATTGTGTTTATATTAAGGTTATTGATGATAAAATTATAGTTAGTGTCTTGTATGTTGATGATGTGTTGTTTATTGGTAAGAGCAAGGTGATGATTAGTGAGCTCAAGGCACAACTTTCTAGAACATTTGATATCAATGACTTAGGGGTCCTACAAAATATATTATTAGGATGGAGATAAAAAAATATTAGGGTCACATAAGGCTTTGGTAGGTCAAAGTAAGTATGTTGATTTTATTTTGCAAAGGTTTAATATGCATGACTATAAGCTAGTTAGTATTCCATTTCTAGTTGGTACTAAGTGGATCTTAGATATGTGTCCTAATTCTAATGATTTTGAGGATATGTCTAAGGTTCCTTATGTTAGTTTCATTGGAAGTTTAATGTATGCAATGGTTTGCACTAGACCAAATATATCCCAAGCAGTGGGAGTTATAAGCAATTTTATGTTAGAGATCATTGTAATTTTGTTAATATGGTGTTTAGATATTTGTGTGGTACTTTTGATTACTGTTTGGTTTATCATGGTGTTGATGATGTGGTCAATTCATTGGACATACAGGGATTTGTTGATGTAGATTGAGTAGGTGACTTAGATAATCAAAAGGTCCACTAGTGGCTATGTATTTACTTTGTTTGGAGGTGCAGTGAGTTGGATGAGTGAGAGAAAGCCTGCAATTGCATTGTCCACCATTGAAGTAGAGTATATGGTTGCTACAAATGCCTCTAAAGAGTCAATATGGTTACAAATTTTTGGTAATAGCATTGGTTTTGATTGCAGGATAGTGAGGATTAGATGTGATAGTTAGATTTCTATTTGTTTGACCAAAAATTTTATGTATCATGCTCATACTAAGCATGTTGATGCTTAGTACCACTTTGTGGAAGAAATGGTTGAGAATGGAAAGGTATTGATTGAAAAGGTTGACACTTTGGATAATGCTGGACTTTTTTTAAGATGGAGTTTATATATTTGCGTGGTACTTCTAATCATTGTTTGGTTTATCATGGTATTGATGATGTGGTCAAGTCATTGGACATATGGGTATTTGTTGATGCAGATTGGTTAGGTGACTTGGATAGTTGAAGGTCTATTAGTAGCTATGTATTTACTTTGTTTGGAGATATAGTGATTTGGATGAGTAAGAGGCATCCTATAGTTGCATTTTCCACCACTAAAGTATAGTATATGGCTACTACACATGCCCTTAAGGAGGAAGTATAGTTATAGAGGCTTGGTACTGGCATTGGTTTTGATTGTAGAACAATGAGGATTGGATGTGATAGTTAGAGTGTTATTTGTTTGACCAAAAATCCTATGTATCATGCTCATACTAATAATGTTGATGTTTAGTATTACTTCATGCAAGAAATGGTTGAGAATGGTAAGGTATTGA
Organism: Sequoia sempervirens; assembly: GCA_007258455.2. Lineage (NCBI taxonomy): Eukaryota > Viridiplantae > Streptophyta > Pinopsida > Cupressales > Cupressaceae > Sequoia > Sequoia sempervirens. The sequence goes on from VDFB02331873.1 coordinate 14,396, forward strand.
TTGAAAAGGTTGAAACTTTGGATAATGTTGGAGATTCTCTTACGAAGCCAATAACCATAGATAAGTTCTCTTGGTGTAGGAAGGCCATGGGTCTTGATCACTGCACTTGATTTTATTATTTATATCTCTTGGATGTTATTATAATGTATAATATAAAGTGGAGAATGTTAAGATAATGTGAAATTAACCTTGTAATCCTATGTCATTTATATGTCTCCACATTCCTTGGAATGTGTTATAGGGGATGAGAAAAATCATTAAAATTTGGCATATTTTAAAGAGAGGATTTAATTTTGGTGAAGGTTACACGTAAAAAAAATAGATAAGGCTTATTTCCTAGGCGTTCATATTGGAAGTTGGAAGGTCTTGGATAGGGTTCCCAAGATTGGAGAAGAAAAGGTGTCCGTTGGTGTGGATCAGAAAGGTCATTAGAGCATTTGGAAAGTCAAGAGTTGGATAGGCTATGGGTTAGGCACCAATGTTGGAGCCTTGTAATTTCCATTCAATATTTTATTATGTATTTTGGTTGTCCAAGAAGGAGGCATGGGTTTTTTGGGTGGTTTTGTACCAGTTGTCTTGGTTTACCATTTGTGGTTTTACCTCCCACAAGTTCTATATATTGGAGCCATTAGATGGTAGTTTCTGTGTGTATAAAAATATTGCATTATTTAAATAAAAATTCAACACATGTTAATAAGACATTAAATCGAAAAAGCTGTAAAAGAAAAACGAAATAAAGCAAACCGTAACAGCAGCCTCTCGAAATCGTCTTATCCCCCTTTAACTTCACCGTTTTGTTGTTTCCGAATGGCTCTCAGATCAGCAAATAGAGCTCAACAAAATGACAGCATGAAGAACGAGATTTAAATGCAAACTATGCTGTAAATGCAAAAGTTATGCTAAAGTGAGAAATATTGCTATGAGTATATGAAATGTGCAGATGTGATCGATTATGCATCATGTAACCAAAAGCTTGGATTTGCACCAGAATTTATAGAGTTTTCGAATGGATATGATTGGCTGAATCGATCAACGGTCCGGATTAAGCTTGTTTGAATGGACGGCGGGAGATTTTCGAAAGTGGAAGAGAAGGATGGAAAGTTTCCCTTTTCCTCATTGAGTTTCGAAGGGAAATTTCCAATTCGAAGGATGAGCTGAAATTAGAAAGGTGAGTTAATAGTGAATTAGAATTAAATAAATTAAATTTATTTAATTTAAGAGTGGAGATGAAAATGGCAACTTCTCATAATTAAATAAATTATATTTAATCATGATTTAGAAATGAAATTAGAAGAAAATATTAAATAAAATAATTTAATATTTTAAAATCGGATATGGGATGGAGAATATTCTATTATTCAAATATTCAAAAATATTTAAACTTTAGACCCAAATGATAATTAAATATAAATAAATTATAAAAATTTATTTAATTTAATCAAGCGGATGGTAGAAATGTTAGTAATTAAATAAAATTATTTATTTAATTTAAGGTAGAAGAATTTAGAAGATGAACGATATAAATAAATAATTAAATTTATTTATATGTAGATGACATTAGAGGAATTAATTAAATAAATTTTATTTAATTAATTAACAAGCTTAATCATGACCATTTTTAAACATATACAGTTTCATGTTGAGTTCTTGCAGGTAACAGGGTGTTGTCAAGTTGATTAGAAATAAGTAGTGGAGTGTATTATTGTGTGCTCTCATTTAAATATTAATAATATACTTGCCCTATTTTCTTGTGTGGATTTTTTTCCTAAAAGGTTTTCTCCACATAAATCTGGTGTCACATTTTGTTTGCTAATTTTTTATGTTGTGATGTATGTTGCAATCACATTTTTAAATTTGATTTGGTAATCCGATTTTCAAATTTGAATTCACTTACATAAGTTCATATTATAGCTTTCCTTCACCTTATTTTTCAACAATTCATAGGTTACTAATAAACATCACTAATTTCATTTCCACCCCTCAAACTTATATTTTTGATACCCCCTCTGCATACACTATATCAACTTCCAAACCCTTGCCACACCACCTCTAATGTAAAATCACTCTTATGACAACTATCCCATTTATAGTATACATATTAATCTAAATTATAATGAAGGGTTTTAGAGATACCTTGTTATTCTTTTGGGTAGGGGTGTGGCATTACCAAAAGGTTTCCAATAATTGGTTTTTAAAAATTGGTTAGGATTGTACTAAACCCACAAACATTGGTATGTCTATTTTTTCTTTTGTTAATTGCATTATAGTTGGGATTTAGTAGGCACCTCTAGGATTATGAAGTGCTAACACAATACAGTATTATTTGGTGTAGAATATGGACAATTTCACAACCCTTTTAAGACCAACACAGTGAATGAAAATTCTTCTAATTTACCTATGAAAAATGATTTGTAAGACCACTTATAAATTCCTCATCCCTTTTGTGCATGCTTCCCAATACCTAGGACCTATATCACTATAATCAATATCTCCTTTCCCCTTAGAACTTAAGTGATATATTGGATCACATTTTGGCTATTTAAAAAAAATCAGTATGCTTGCATGTGCTAAGGTATTTATTTAGAGGTGAACCCACCAAGTTAGGTTTGTGTATATTTAAAGATAAGAATTAGGATGTTAGAGTCATCAAATCATCTATAGAGTGAATCATTTGAGGGAGATAAAAGAGAAGGAATATTAGAGGGTATGAGATATCACTAAACTACATATAATACACTTGAGAAAAATACATCACTATCTTTGATGCTTTCAATAATATAAAATAAATGATGAGGTTTGGCTCAAAGAAAAGGAATTTTCACATTTCAATCTTCTTATGGAAAATATTTGAAGGCACTTTCAATGACATCTTTTATTGAGAAATGTGAAATGTAAAGGTGAATGATAATTGAATCATAAACTATTGGAGGATGAAATTATGTGGTGTATTCCATAAACTAGATCACGGGTGCAATTTACTCCCAAACGGTCTCTAGATCATAGAGTTGTGACAATCTAATAAGTGCAAGTGAAGTTTTATATTTCTAGAATTTGATTATTGAGCATAATATGCAACCAAATCTTCAACACCAATAGATTTAATTTGACATGGAGATAAACAATCTTATATATAAATTCTTTTCATTTATCATTCATAGCTCAATAATAATTTAGGGTTTGACCATTATTGATTACTTTTATCATTTATTAGATAGCTAAATTAAATGTAAGGAGAACTTTATTTCCCTATTTTTGTGAACCTTGACATTCTAAACCCCTTTAGCATTCATCCTATGGTTGATATTCTCCCAATTTTTTCTATGGAACTTTTTGATTCTATATACCCCTCTTTTAGATATAATTTTTTTTTGTATTCATTTTCTCTTCTTTTGAGTAATCAACTATATATTAGTGTGTATTCTGAAACATCTTCCTAGATCCCATATTCCAACCATGTATCCCTAAGGCTTAAATCTTCCTTTTGCATGGACCATATTGAGTCTACAATTGTTAAAAAACTAACTACATCCATGTATTTGAATGAAAAATAAATTTTTATCCACGATGTTCACCTTGAACATATTGAAAATATAAAAAACAAATGACTCCTTTTGATCCTGTTGCTCACCTTGAACATGTTGAAAACCAAAAGAAAATGGATATGACTAATGGGTTGTAAATGCTTCAAGAGAACCTCACTAAGATTAAATATTACAAAATCCTTTAGCTTTTGTAGATACACTTTAACATTTACTTGTGACCAAATTGCATGCATTATAAGGTATATAGGCCAAATTGTGAATGGAACAAATAATATTAGTGATATTCACCCTCCTCAACATGTCATATCCTATTATTCTATTTTATTTTATCAATCTTAGTATTCCAAATTTTTCATATAATATTCCA
>VDFB02331873.1:18404-48404 GCA_007258455.2 Sequoia sempervirens
TAATGGGGTCTATTTTTTTATAGATTTTATTTTGAGGTCACATAAGGTGCTAAATGATCCAATCTTTGTTTTCTCTAAGGTTTTCATAAATTCACATTTTTAGGCGCAAAACAAAGAATTTTTCTAACTTCTTTACATTTTTGGAAAGATCTCAGAAAACTAGCAGGGGTCACTTTAATTTTTTAGATTTTAGATAAAAAAAGATGTCTTGAAATAATCAAATATAATCCAGCTATGTATTTGAAATTACAATTTCCCTTGTCTAAGGAGCTTTTTTTTATGGTTGCATTATAATATCATTTTCTAATTTTGTAGGTGAATATAAGGATCTAGAACAACATTGGCATCAACATCTACAATAGATTTAAGGACGAAAACAATCAGGTGCACACATTCCATCTTTCATCTCTAATCATTGCTTGTCAACACACTTCAATTTGGGGCTTGAAAAGAACAACTTGTTTGAGCACACACTTGAATTTTTTTCTTACAAAGAACATCTTGTTTGATGTCACATCATTGAAATTGGGTTAAAATGAACAATTGTCTTCCTACACATTTGGTTTTGGGATCTAAAAAGAACAAGTGCTCGAACTGTCATACACACATTTTGATTTTCTAAAGGGAAATCAACAACTATGAGTGTCAATCAAGTGTGTGCCTCTATGCTCTCTCTTCATACCGCAAGGTGATCTTGGAGATCAGAAACACCTCACTTAGTTTTCTTTTTCCATACCCGTCTTAGGAGACTTGTTTTGAGACACACCACTCCAAGAGACGACCTCAATTAAGGTGTGAATCAAAAGACACCCTCCTTTGGGAGTTGAAATCTTGTCACTCTTGGTTAAGCCCTAAAGAACTTTATACCTTTGAGAAGTGAAGGTGAATGGTACGTTATCCATTTCTCCTGACTGTGTGGTAAGATTTTGCTTTCAAATCATCCCTAGTCAACCTTGTGCATCCTAGCTCAAGGCCGAGCCATACCCTCTTGACTAACATTAGGCTTGTTGTGTATTCAAGTGTTTGCTTAATCATAACATTTAATCTTGAAAGACAAATTTATCATTGTGTTTGGTGTGTGGTTTCATGCATTTACATGTGAGATCTTGTGTTTGATATTGCCTGAGTCAAACTTTCAATAAACATTTTCCACATCATCCACTCTTTCCAAGCCAAATCATTCTAGTGATTCAAAAAACCACATACTAATGATTTTAAATCATCATCATTATCTAATCTTAATTAATTTTTTTCTAAAAGTGACACCATGCCAACATTAGAAGATCTAGCACAAGAGCACGTTCACATACTTCACGAAGCTCAAACAAGCCAATCACATTTAAACCAACAAACCATTCAAGGAATCCATGACATGATCCAAAAACTTCAAACAAACCAATACCTCAAATGCAACAACTCATAGCACAAACCCAATACCTCATGGCCACTTATCAAATCCAACAAGCACAACATCATATCCAATCAATCAACACATCAAAAAATTTCACATCAATCCTATGTGTCACCTATATCTTCATATCAACCTCATCCATCCACATATCATGTTACCCCTTCATCAACCTATCACACCTCTTCCAATGTCAACCCTTATCCATATCAATCCACCTTTCAATAACCATTATCCTATGCAACCCCTCCATCATTATCACAACAACAAATCATACCACAACAAGTCCAAACACCATTCCAACCTCAACACATTCAACCACAATCTTATGTGTCACCTTCATTGTCATGCCAACCTAGCCCATCTACCTATCATGTCAATGCCATGCCAACATGTCCACCCATATCACAACAATAACAGAGGAGCCCAATTCCACCTTGGTAACAAGATCAAATACCCTCAATTTCATACCAATCCCAAGATCTTTTATCTACATATCCCACCACTTCACCTTACCACGAAATTCATTCACGAAACTATTGATGGCCTTCACAACTAGAACATGTGCACCCAAGTCCATATTTGTAGCAAGACCTAATGACCTTTGGCAAGGGAGATACCAATCTAAAGTATGTATCCTATGAGTCACCTTCATTATCCAATCACATGCCAACACATGAGCCAACTAGTCCTATCCCAACACCTTCATGCCATCCAAATCATAATCCTTTGATCCATCAACCTTCTAATTCATCAAGCCCTCCACTAAAGGATCCCTTAGAGATGGCCCTACAAGAATTGGTCCAAGAAAATTTGATTCAGCTACCACTGATAAAACCCTTTGAAGAAATCCACTTTAAACCCCATTTGTATAAAGATGATGAATATTGTGCATACCACAGGTGTAAGGCCATCCCATATCCACTTGTCAACTCAAATTTGAACTCCTAGCAAATATTTTCTCTCATAAAATGATTTAGCATTCCTTGTTTTTGGCTTTCTATGGCCTTTTCTTTCCTCAATGGAATACCTTGAATATACCTTTTTCCAAAGTAGATTCATCATGGATTTCTATCTCATGGATTCAACATTTGGATCATCCAATAGGAGATCTAATGAATAACTAGCAACCTTACAAGCTAAGAGGTTCTCTATTATTCCAATTCTCTTTCCAGTATCCTTTTTGGTGGAGGAATATCCATACTCACAAAGCATCTTTTGTTGATGTATTTTTCAACTTAGAGCGTTGTTTCCTTTCAACTTCTATTTATTTTGACACGTAATGTCACACTATATTCCATTTCCTTTCAGAACCTCTAAAAATATGTTAGTTTTTGTTGACACGTTGATAAGTTCTACTTATACTCTAACCAATTTATGTCCTATCCAAACCTTTGTTAGATCAATACGATTTACCTTTTCAGACTTCTTTCTCACACTCACCTTTTCAAGTGACTTTTTCCCAACTCTTGGTAACTTATTCCCTCAAAACCTTTACTCTAACCAATTTATGTCCTATCCAAACCTTTGTTAGATCAATACGATTTACCTTTTCAGACTTCTTTCTCACACTCACCTTTTCAAGTGACTTTTTCCCAACTCTTGGTAACTTATTCCCTCAAAACCTTTAGAGATACCAAGGTTGTTTGGTTCCCTTCTCATCTTAATCAAAACTCTAAATTGTTCTCATCAATTTTTTGGTTGGTGGAACCATGTCCACTTTGTTGATTACTTCTTTTCTAACCATTATGGTTTCTTCCCTTACTCCTAAGGTACTAACTCTTGTCTTGCAAGATCCTATCCTTGATTTATTTCAAGAGTTATCCAACCTCTTAGATACCTCCTTTGTTGAATTTCTACTTCAATCCATATTATGCCAACAATGCATACTCACGGATTCGTAGTATTCTTCCTAAATCCAAGATTCCTTGACTCTTTGAAGCTATAGGTTGCTATCAATAAGGGAGATTCTCTCAATCTTCTTTATCCCTCAGATTTTTATATTTATTCCATAGGATGAAAGTATATAATGGTTATTCTTCCTAACCTTCCTACATAACCTAATTGCATAATCTTCCACAATCCAAGGGGATATATTAAAAAGTTGTTGATATAGGAGTTCCTAACTCCAGGGACGACTCTTAACTAGTCCCAAAATTAAACAATTTTATAGGAATCTCATCATCCTTTTCATTTCCCCATGTTCTTTTCTCTTGCCATGTTGGCATAAGAACAATTCATACATTATCTTTCGATAAGGTTTACGTAACATTTACATAATGAGCTCATAGGTTCTAGTGATGAACCTGGTAGTTTGGATACCACATGTAACAACCTAGTGTTCTTCACAATAAAATGTCCAATGCTTTCACCTTAAGTGAATAAATCTTGATGCCATTATATAGCAATAAATTTTTTCTTCCAATAATATAAATTACATACATAATTGAATAACACAAATTCCAATTTTTCATTGCATTACAAAGTAATTTTATAATTCTTCCAAAACATAGATACTATATTGAACAAATATGTCATACAATATTCAATAAGGATTCCACTCTAATATAATAATTTCACAAATTACAATATTCTAGGAATGTACACAATTACAAACATAGCTCCACCAAGCTACTTAGCATAAGAGATAGATGGTCCATGAATCCACCTTTCAAAACCTCAATCTTTTGTCACCTACTAAGGTGGGGAAGCATCACTCAAGTGCTTTTCTACCAACCAAAGACTCATATGCAGTCCCCTGCACATCTATCAACTAGCACTTGGACCAGAATGGGTGCAAGGGGTACGCCGATAGATAATTATATGTAATTAAACATCAAAAATTATAGTTTGTAGTGTCTGTACAAGTTTGTAATAGGAATTTGAAATACATAGATAAGATATTTGATTTACACATTGATTGGAAGGCATCGAAGTATTTTGTATTGGAAGGGGTGCAATGGTACATCGGTAGAGAATTATATGTCAAGTAAACATGGCAAGAATTGTAGTTTACAGTGTCCATATAAGTTTGTAATAGGAGTTTAAAACACATGCACAAGATATTTCATTTACATATTGTTTGGAAGGCATGAAAGTTTGCTACATTACAAATTTGTTCATAGTGAATTGAAGGATTAAAGCATAACAATTTCAGATATGATGCTTTTATAGTCAATGGTTTGATGTTTCTTTATGAAATGAGCCAACACAAAGAGTTTGTGTAGTACATCTATTTGTTTCTACACATGGAAGTAAAAAGTTAGCAGACATACACCATAATCACAATGTTTTTTTTTTTTTTTTTTAAAGTACACAGTATAGGATAAAATGCAAGTAGTTAAAAGGAAATGTAGGTAAATGTAGGTCTTTGACTATCTAAAGTGCATACTTGAGCAACAATTTTTGAGAGTAATTTCAATAGAAACATAATTAACAATAACATTTAATCAACCAAATTTTAGCATGTAATTTTGAAATAGCAATCGCAACAGCCATGTCTTTCTATATCCATTACCAGGTTTCATATTTAGACATATTTAATGTGATTTAGACAACTCTTCTTTAATTGTAGATGATCTATCATCTACAGCTTTGTGTAATTCATGCCAGTGGAATTCAAAGCATCAAGTGAACTATCTATGATGCATTCCTATTTTTTTGGTTAAAGGGAATTTTGGAAAAAGATTCACTGTCAAATTTCTTAGTGGTGATTAAAAAAATGAATTTGTTTTTGTCATTCATCTAAAGATTATAGACAATACTCTCAACGGATAGAACATTGCAGTGAAGCATATCACATTACAATAAATTTAATGGGCCCTTTAGTATCCATTCAATTCAACAATTAAATAAGAATCAAATGGTATAATCAATGAAGGTGGCTTTATTAACTTTGAATATAAATATATACAAATGGCGAAGAGGTGATGATGTAATATATAAGCAGAAGCAAAATCAACAATGCTCCATCCAATCTGATAGATCAGCTCCATTTATATTTACCATGTAATTCACAATCTTTAGTTTATTTTGTACTATTTGGAAAGGCTCCCAAGACAAGGCTAATGATTTATAACCTCTGAGACCAAAAGCAGGAGGCAAAATCAAATCCTGCAGGCTGGTGTAAAGAAAAATGTATTATGAAATCATTGGTTGGTTGCATGTCAAATATTCCTTCAAAATATTGGAGTTCCTTTTACTGTTAAATCATTTATTCAGCTGATTTTTTGCATATAGCAGGTTTTTTTTTGCTGAAACAATGAGGTGTCTCGCTTCCAACAATTCAAGGCTTTCAAGCTGCCCATCTCAACAATAACATCCAACAACCTTGACAATTGGCCCACAAACTGAAGCTTCTTTTGCTTCATATTTTCCCCATCAAATTCCATTTAGTTTTCCTTGCCAACCATCCAACCCCCATAAAAAGAATAAGGAACCAAAATCAAAACATTTGATCCAACCTGACAATGATGAACACCCACTCAACAACATAAAACAAGTATGTAGATCATCGACACCCTTTACAATGACTCAAAATGGGTACGTAGATAATGATAATTCACACTATGATACAAACTGGGTATGTTAGATATGAACACCCATCTAAACAACATGGGAAAGGGCATTCCTCATCAACATGGGAAATGGTATCATCATCACAGCTAAAATGCTAAAACACTACCAACGCCTACCCATTCCCTCCCTTTCTCTCTAGAACTTTGAGGATATACAATGGTTGTCTGTTCAACCAAGATGTTGAGTGTTTAGATATGTTTCAAGGGATTATTGACCCTTTCTCTAAAAGATGTTCTCTTGAATACAAGGGTATCGAATAAGGAGGAGATGGATCTAGAATTGGTAACTCCAAAGAAAGAAGGGTGGATCACAGTGACCAAAAAAAATGTAAATCTAAGGAAAAATGCCTCTACCAAAATGACATTCAGATTTCATATTAATAAGCAATATGATTAAATTTACTGTTGTTTTATTTTCAAGCGGTGGGGCCACAATAGAAACCCAAATTACATTATCTAAAAAATACATATACAAGAAGATGTGCTCCAATTAATGGTTGTTTGTTCAACCAATGATGCTGAGTGTTCAGATTGCATATTAATAAGCAATATGATTAAATTTACTATTGCTTTCTTTTCAAGTGGTGGGGCCAATAGAAACCCAAATTACATTATCTCAAACATACATGTATAGATGTGAAGTGATTTTGTGTAAAGAAATAGTACAAGTAATGAAATATGTTTTTGAACTCACTCTTTGAACTAAATAATTGCAATCTTTCATCAATTCTTCATGGACCATCCAATTATCATGTACATAGTTAGAATGATACAAGCACAGAAAAATGCAAAAAACTAAGTCAGGTAACTATCTACAACCATCTTTCAACAAGAAATGCTAGTTTCCATCAAATGTTACTGCTTATCAATATGACAGAAGACCATAAGAAAATACTCAAGTCAAAAGGCCCTAGTGTTGAAGATCTAGTTGCAATTGAACATCACTCATATCCGAAATTCTTGTCCCATCTTACGAACAAGGGCAAGGATTGATTGAGGAAACAAATTACAAATATAAAACAAAATTTTTGCTTTAAGGGAGAGCTCCAAAGCCATTCTCATGAGGGCAATATCAAACTCCAATGCGGGCTTCTACCAAATCCTTGGAGGTGCCTCCAACATCTCCAAAGGTTCCCCTATCATGCTACTAGGTCAGTTGAGTTTATGAAAAAGATGGATACATAACCATTTCTAGTACATCTGCAAGGCATAGAGCTATATTGAAAAGAAGCCGACAATAATTAAAGAACCAATAATACTCAAAGAGTCTGTGGATTGTGAGAAAACTTTCTCTAAAGCATCTTGTAATATTATTCTATAGGAGATCATAAGCAAGGAGTCTCTTTGCTTTTCGTCTTGTGTATGCCAAGACTTCAGTGTGAGTTTTCATCCATGAACATGTCTTAGAGAACTAACTTTGAGAAAGGCCTAAATTTGATGGGTTGTATTTAACAATTTGGTTTTACAATATAATTAAAATTTTGATAAGATTATACTATATGAAAGGAAAAATTTAAATTCTGATAGAAAAATATATATTTGATTTATAAAAAAAACTTGATTGACAGGGTCGTCTGTCAAATTTGGGCATTAAGTCGAAGGGGAAGAAAAATTATCAGATGTATGATAGCTTCTTTTTGTTTGTTTTTTTCCATGACTTTTTGGGGAAAAAACCATATTTTTTAGTCTTGTAGATTTCATACATTAGAGCAGACAAAAGTAAAATAAAGTAGAGGCTCTCATTGTTCAAATGTTTCTCTGCACATATTGGTTTAAACATCAAATTTGTGCAATTATATAGATTTCAGACAAAGATGAAAAGTTAAGTTTATGCTAAAGCATTTTGATCTAAAGACGGGACTACAAATCTGGGACCCAAAGAGAAGTAATGCCACTTGCAAAATGAAATAAGAGTATAGGTTACAAACAAAAAACTGTGAACGTCAATCTTCACCTTTACTATAGCCCCTTATGCCAAATATCAAAAGTAGAAGCAATAAGAAAATGTCTTTGGACTGAGTTTTGCTTCATCAAATAGCTTTAGAAGCAACAAGAAAGTGTCTAAATTCAATTATTTACCATTACTGGACCAAATTGGTTTACCAGTGATGGAGAATCCAAAACCCCTCCTACCTCTAGATGTAACAAAACAAGGCAGTTGCATGGCAACACCTGGAGGCCCTGGAGAAGACTCTTCAGCTACAATCAAGATGATTGACAGCAAATCAACCACATGCAAAAAGATGAAATAAGGTTAGTCAGATTGGAATAGAGCAGTCAAAGTCTCAACATAATCACTATGATAAACTTATTCTGCTATTTATCAGGGCTTATATCTGGATGAAATGATGTTCATAGACTTTGTGGTTTTAACACAATATCTATTCTAGTGATATTGACAACAAATTAGTTTTTCTTTTATACCAACGTGATGATTATAAAACTGTTGTGTTGCTTGTATATGTGGATTGAAATGTTGCTCATATGATTTGTGGTCTTAACCTCTTTCTATTCTAGCTCTTGAAAGCATTTATGCTAAATTGAGTATTATAAACAAATTTTGCTATAGATAAGTTTCTGTTGTGGATAGAAGTGGTATTTGTAGGATTTGCATTTTCTTTATTTAATAGATTTGGGAAGCTGGTTGGGTTTTTTAATGCCAACTTGATTATTATCAGCAAACCACCAAGAGTCTTGCATGTGGATGGAAGTGTTATTAACAAGAATTGCAATTTTATACTCTTCTATTCAAGTTATTTTATAAACAAATTGAGTTTCTTTCTGACTGACTTAAATAATGATGAAAAAAATATTCTTCTGCACATCTCTCTTTATATATGGATATTAATGATACTCCTAGGATTTGCAGTTTTAACATTTTACCATTTTCATAAGCTTGTAGAGTCTTGGTATATTACTTGTTACTTGTTAGTGATAAGGCCGATTTCTATGCCCTCATAAGGGTTTGAAATTTGGGAATTTATAGTTTGTCCTTAGATTCATACAACATTTATCTTTATGATTCTCAATCTACGTGGCAGAGGGTGCCTTTGTTTTTTCATAGCCTGTAAGTTCTTTTTATTCTATTATGTTACTGATTGCGATGATAGTCATCTGAATCCCTGGAAGGATGATTTGTATGTTTTCACAAGGGCTTGTTGTGAGGATCTTAATAATTTTCCCCCAAACTTTCACTGCACTAGGCCTAATGGGAATTTATATAGTAGAGGGTTTAACGTTTTCATCATGGCATTCAAATTCCTATTATCTTTTCTTGTCCATAATTGTAAAGATAATTACCTGATTGGCAACAGTGATGATTTGTATGTCCCCAGAAGGGGTTGGAGTTTGCACCTGTATGGTTGGTCATCAAACTCATACAGGGACCTAGGATGTGAGTCTATTAATGCTAGTTGCAGAAAGTCACCATTGATATATGATATTTCCAAGTTAATTTTCATCTTCAAGCTTAAATGTATTACTTAAAGGCAAACAAATACCTTGGCTTCTGTAACTTTTCAATAATAATATACTTGCTATTTGAAATTTATTGTAGACTTGCATTTCATATCTGTGCGAATTCAAAGGCGGGATTTTATATTTAGCTGAAATTGACTCAAATTTCTACTCACTTTTCGGATTGACGGTATGGGAAGTCAACGTGCATACTTTACTCCGACTTGATTTTCCAAATAGTACAATGCAATGTCAATCCCTTAGCCAATGTTTGAAATGCTTAACCAGGGATCACTGTTTTTGTATGACATGATATATATATTTCTAGTTAATGCTCTCTTGTGTAGAATGTGAATGTAATTTATGCTACTTGGAATTTTGACTGTGATGTAGCAGCGTGGCTCTGATAGCTCTATAAATTAAGTTTCTCTGTGGAATTTTTTCAATGTACTCATATTAGGATTCCCATATTTTGAACTGCTAAATATTAAAATCAACAATTCAAAAGTTAATTTTTTTCTAGAAATTGATTGTTAGTTACTGTTAAATCTAGATATACATTTTACTGGTGAATATTAATTGTTGTTAGTTCTAAATTAGTTTGTATCTGCACTACATTTTGAAAAGATTCCTTAACGTAAATGTGCACCTCAACCTTTGAATGAGGGCTCTCCTCTCACTAGTAACTATTATCATATCCCAACTCAGCCCTAGGCTGATTGGAACAAGAATTTGGACCTTCAGGTGGGCCATGGCTCCCCTTAGAACACACTCCCTTTGAATCCTAATTCTTTTTTCAGGTCTACTGACTCCCATTACACAAATCAAATCCTGCTGCAATTTTTTTAGCACCATGCACATGAGAAGATTTTTGAGTTGTATTTTCCCACAAAAAATGGAAATAGTTGTTACTATGGAATAGTAGAAAGCACACCAAAGGTAATGTTTTCCATGTTTGAAATGGAAATTAGACTCTGCCCGCTTAAGGAAATGACCCTTATTGGTAGATTAATGGGGGCATTATAAAAAAAAAATGGGTGCATGAAAACTGGAAACTTGCAGAGTCTATCTATACTCGTCTGGTTCCAAAGGGAGATTTCATGGTCATTTTCTCCAATAAACGAGAAAAAGAATGGCTTTTTCAAGGAGATGCAGTTTGTTTATGAAGGGTTAGTCTCTAGTGTTTAATTTCATAGAAGATCTTTTGAGCATGGTTCCAGTATGAGTCAGGCTGCCCTTGCTTCCCAATGGCTATTGGGCAATCTTCCACCTTCGGAAAAATCGAAGTGATAGGTGAGTACATTACTACATCTGAATTTACTAAGTATCACTGTATTCTAAACTATGTGAGGATCTGTATAAAAATGTTAGAAGTTAGTATTTACAGCTAACTGAAAGCCCAAACAGCAGAGAAGCGTTTGCTAGATTGATAATGCAGTTGTGCTACACACAAATACAAAGATCAATGAAACCAAAATAATCAACGAATGTCAAAATGTACATTTACTAAACACAAAACCAAATAATTTGATTGTTTATTCTATACTTGCACATATGTATTTAGCCCATTCATATATTGAGAGAGATCTAAGAAATTCTCTGCTATCCGACAGAAAATAGTAGGGATGCGTTGATTGGGAGGATAGCTTGAAAACATAATTTTATATTTTGACATGCACCATATCCACTGAATATCGTGTGTAAAAGCTAGAATTATTCAACGCTCACAAATTTGGGTGTAGGAAGATGCAACAACTTTAGCAAATTCCTCAAATCTGTAAGGTAAAGACACCTACAACTTAGAAAAAAAAGATAAACTCACCCAAATACGATGAGACATGATTCAAACTCCCCAAAATTGGATCCAAGGTAACCCCTGTGTGAGGATGCCCTAAACGAGAGTGACGGTTTTCATCCCCAATTCTGAAGATGAAGTCTAGGGGGGTTTATGTCTTCCAAACACCATAATTCAACGCAGGATTGAGATCCTCAGAGCTACAGAATCCACCCCTGAAATTCAAATATTCATTCCTTAGATTATGTAGCAGAAAAAATCTAAGACTAGGGTTTGAGAGCGAAAAGGAAAAGGTAGCAGACCTTCCATGGCTACAACAACCTTTATGGATTTCCTCTTGCTTTTATCATCCTCAATCATCCCCTATAAGACCATTTTATGAAAATTTTTAATAGAGACTAACTATTATTTGAAATTTTGACATGATTCCATGAACAAAAGATACGTACAAAAAGAAATACTTGAAGACGAGTAAGAGGGAGTCCTTCAGGGCTGAAGTGTGGCACACCAAGCAATACCAAGATCAGTGTACGAAGCAGGCCAAAAATGCAATGAGAGATTCAATGACACCAACTGTTACAGAGGACACCCCATCACAAAACCAACGCCTGTAGTCAAAGAAGGGGTGGGCGACGATGCCTCAGCCTCAACAACAAAAGCCACGCAGGCCATCATCTGCAATAGATACGAACTTATCTGCTCCTGGCATTTACAAAGCCCTACCTAGTGCTGGAAAAAAAATTAAATGAAAACCAATCTCCCTTCAGCCGCTGCTTCAATCAATTCACAGTAAATTAAAAGCAGATTCCACGCATGTGACGAAGATCTGAAATATTAAATGTGAATCCAATTTTTTACAAACGTGAGGTCAGCAATGTTTAATGAGTCGGAAACAACTAACAGGAAATTGTTTATCGGCTACCTGTATCCAGCGTGAGACAGGTTTCAGGCATAAACCTCACACTATATATAGCCTATCGGCTAATGATAGATGGCCCTACCCTTTGACAAAGGTATTGGTTGGGTAACCTCGTACGACATACCACTCTGAGCTTAGTGTACACATGCATGAATAATAGAGTACACCTTTAGCTCACTGCATTCAGAAACTCAACATTTTGACTTCACAATGATCTACCACACTCGCATCACACACACACACACACAAATTCACATCTATTTCACATCTATCCACTCTATTTCTTTGTACTTATCTCTTGCACCTCTTTCACCACTAACTCATCCTATATTTATACCATCTTCACCTTTGAAGCATATCCAAAGTTAGCCATCCATCACTAAATTCAAATTAGATTGGTGCCAAAATATCCTAGGGTGGAATTAGAATGAGGGAAACCCAAACACATGCTTGATGAGGACCCAAATAGGTCCCAACATGCTTCATTAACTTTGAAAGTAGTGTTCAACACAAGGTTGGCCAAACCAGTGTAAAACACATAAAAAAATTAAGCACTTAGAACCCTTAGCACAATCCAATCTTTCCAAACAGCAAAATTATCTTCAACACAATCATAACAACTTATCTCTAGAACCACAAGTCATAAGACTTAACCAAAAGGAAATTCATACCAACAACATTTCTCCCAAACCTTAGCTAGAAACACAAAAAACCACAGTTCACAACTGGTGAACATAACTCACTGTACAAGGAATTAGAAGCCAAAAATTTGGATATAGAAGCTTCCAACAACCATGATCAACATATTTGAACCACACAAGCATAGGAGAAAATTCCAGAGAAAAACTCGGAGCAACCATTGAACACCTGCAATCTTTCTTCATTACAATTTTCTTAATATCCTCAACATATACAGCCAATAAACTGCATCCATGACATTAATGACAACAACAACCAGTTGATAACCAATTGACCAGTTGAAATCAATGACAACACTTTCATTCTTGCAACAATCTCCCCCTTTTTCATTGATGGCAACACGTGATGTGAAAAAACATCAAAGACAACATACTAGCTTTGAACACACTTTTGATGATTTTGCTTTAAGTTTCTCCCCTTTAGTAGATAATATTTTTCACATGATACTCTTCTCTTTTTCACATTATACTTTTCTCATTTTCACATTTTCTTCCTCTCCTCCTTTGACATCAATGGAAAATGAAAAATATATTTTACATTGATTTCCCCTTTGACTTTAAAAATAAAATACTCATACAATGACAACACATGACACTAAATGCTCCCCTTGAGAGGTAGCCACCAAAACATTAGTCCAGAAGAAAGATAGATCCATATACCCACTAGATTGATGCATCTCCAGATGCATCTAGTTCAAGAAAGAAGGGGCAATGACCCCTAATTTCTCCCGAGGATACTTAAAAGTATCTTTAGGAAGAGCCTTCATAAATATATCAATAATTTGATCCTTCGTAGGTACATACTAAAGCTTTACTTCATTCTCCACAACCTTCTCTCTCAAGAAATAATATCTGATAGATATATGCTTTGTCATCGAGTGCATCACTAAGATTTAACATCTAGGATGAATTGAGGTTCCACAATCTAAGGACCATTGAAGAATGCTACCAAGTGGCTATAAGGGTAGAAGAAAAAGTGAAAAGAAGGCAAGACAAGACAAGACAAGTAGAGGTAGAGGAAACACTTCAAGATGCAAAGGTACATTTTCTTCTTCAAGACAATCCAATGAAAGCCAAGGAGATGCGCATAAAGAACAAGGATAATTTGTTGATCAATGAGGTGGATTTAGAGGAACTAGAGGTAGATTTGGTGGAGGTAGGAATTCAAACATGTTTTCAAGTAGGTGTTATAATTGTAATGAGTTTGGACATCCAGCTTACAAGTGCCCCCGAAAGACAAGGATCTACATCAAGTGGTGGAGAAAGGAGAAGTGAAAGAAAGGCTCAATTTGTGCAAGAAGATGAATGTGAAAGTTCAAATTCTTCAAATGTAGTTGCTACTCCAGAAGTTGGGGATTCTTTGATGCTTAGAAGACAAATCCTCAAGGAAAAAAAGGAGAAAGAACTAATGCAAAGGAGAGCTCTATTTAGAACTACATGCAAATGCAAGGATAAGGTATTCAAGGTAGTCATAGATTCAGGTAGCACTGAGAATATGGTCTCTAATGATATGATAGATAAGTTGGAGTAACAAAAATTTCCTCATGAAAATCCTTATAAGATATCATGGTTGAATGATAACCAATCCATCTTGGTTAGTGAACAAGCTTTGATTGAATTCAATATTGGTGGTTATAAGGATCAAGTTGTTTGTGATGTTGTACCAATGGATTGTTGTCTTGTTTTGCTTGGGAGACCATGGCAATATGAAAAACATGACATATATGATTGTAAAAGTAATAGTTATCACATTAAGCATGAAGGGAATAGTTTTACACTAACTCCATTGCAAGGAGGTGTTGAGGATTAGTCTAAAGCAACCAAGGTGATTGTGTTTGGAAATGAGTAAGCAAACAAAGAGGAAGAAAGGGGGATAGAAGTTGCAACCACTTCAAGGTTTGAAAATTTTAAGGCAGTAAATTGGAAGAATGCTTCGAGATTGGAAGGGAGAGATGATATGTTGGTGTCAAGGATAGGTCAAGAGAAGGTCTAGATTGAATTGATTGACAAAAAGCAAGACGAGTTAAGAAAATTTGAAGAAATTTTGGCTGGGACAGTGTTATGTCCTATAGTTGCTACAAAATTTGAGGGGCAGTCAAGTCTTGTCAAGGAAGAGGCTGCTAAGATTGAAAATATAGTGGTATATAGGTTTGAAAATGAAAAGGTTTTGAGGATAGTGAATCTGGTGCATAATACCAGAGGAAAGGATGAAGTGATTCAAGTAGAAAGGCAAGGACAAGTGCATGAAGATAGGAATGCTATAGGATAAGGTAGAGGACAGTTGGTACAGGTCTATTGATAGACATTCAAACAAATTTAGCAGCATTTCCTAAAGGAAGAACAATCAAACAACAACCATCAAGAGGAGGACAATATGATCAAGAAAGGAATTAGTTCAAAGGCAGAAATGATGCAAGTTTGAACGAGTCACCAAGTGGATATGCAGATTGGAGGTCAAGGTGTGATCAAGGGTAGCAGGGTTTGATGGTATACAGTCCTCAAAGGGGACTTGAGACTTTCTTTTGGTTGGGTGATGGTGTAGGAACACCCATCCATTTCAAATGAATTTGGTCAAGTTTGTTCTTTGATAGGTTTGTAATGCCCCGTCTTGTAACCTAAAGAATGTTGCATTGACTACGATTAGTGTAATAAATTTTTTTTTAAAAGTGTAAACATCAACTATACTAATGCAAACATTCCCTAAGAAACGCGACAACACACTACTTGAAAATCCCATGGATGACAAAAGTAATTAACATAGCATGTGTTTAATTTTTGTAAACTTAAAAGCATGCATTAAATAACAAATAAATTACATCAATGAAGGTATAATGTACAAAATGATTCTTTCTTTACATTGCAATTATAATAACATTATAATACTCATTTCCAAATGAGGTAGGTCATATAAAAAATGTACAATTACATATTACAAATGTTCACCTCATTAACAATTGAGGAGTGAAATATATATAAAGTTTTCATTGATACAAATAAAGGTACATTTCCACATACGAGCTCTCTATCCAAGAAGTACTCATCACCACGAACAAGAACTGGGGACCCAACGAAGTAAGGTGCACGTTCCACACAACCATGTGGTACCCGTAGATCAACCCCCTATGCTAGGAGATAGTAAAAAGGTTCCCAAGACTTAACCTACAAATCCTAGACACAATCAAAATGGAGGGGTACTACAAGGTTTCCTTAGGGGTTTGAAGTCTTTTGTTGAGTCAATAAGGTCTAAATTGACCATTTAACATGTATTAGGGGTTCATCTTTGTAAATGTGCAATATTGTCAAATTTGATGTAAAAATGCAAGAAAATGTAAGATGGTAAAAGTTGTCAAAAGTGCAACATTTGGAAGGTGAAAATTATAATGTCATGTTTTGGTGTGATTTGAATCTAGAGTCATAGGAAAAGGTTATTTTTTCATGTATTTGAGGTCCCCAAGTTCACATTGTCATATTTTGACATATTTGTAAAAGTTGTCATCTTGGGAAAAAGTTACAAAAGTGTGCAAATTGGAATGCCAATAGGAAGAAGTTGAAAAAAATAGTTTGTATCAGTTGAGTCAATTGGTTCTTAGGTGTAAATGGTTTAAATACATTGGAATCTCATTATAAGTGGCTTTTGGAGGCTTTTGAATTGAAATAAAACTGAATTTCTTTGTTTTCTTCTAAATTTTTGTGTAAAACACTCTATTCTCAGCCCTGGTACGATGTCATACTGTGGCATATTCTTCTAAAAACTTGTGAATTCATTGGAGGTGTGAATTAACTTCAATTTGCATCTGGCTTGAGCGTTTCATATTGGATTTGGTGGAAGTTTGATTCATTTTATTGTAACAGGTCTGCAATACCCTGTTTTAAGGGTTTGAGGCTTCAATAATGGAATAGGACCCATTCCACCTATTGTCTTTCTTGTTTCTAAGTGGGATGGGTCCAAGATGATAGGGTTAGTAGGTAGGGTAGGATTTTTAAGCAAGAAGAAAGGGTTTGGTGAAGTTTTGAGGGTTGCCCCTAGGGTATTTTGATGAATTTAGGCATGAAAATGATGGGTTTAAGGGTTTGATGAAATACTATTGGTATAGGTTGTGTGATGGATTTGTGAGCATAAGAAAGAATAATTAGGTGTGTTGGAGGCAGTATCAAAGTTGTTGGAGGCTAGGAACATCATTTTTCAATAAACCTTACTCAAAACTAGTGAAAATGAGGGTTTGTAATCTTGGCGATTTAATGGTTCTTTCTCTCTTGGAAAATTGTTGATTTGGGACATTAGAGACTTGTTGAGAAGGTCTGAGTGGTTATTTGAAATTGGGAGTGAGTTTTTGAGGCACTTGCTTTGGAAAACAAGCCTAATTGGCCTTGTACATCAACATACCAGTCAAGATTGGAAGGGGTTGGTACAAAATGACCCATGGAGTTTTTGAGGTATGTTTTAGTATGTTTTGAAGGGTATCTGAAAGTGTAAGGGGTTTGTTGGTTGTGAGGCTCTGTGTGAGATAAGTTGAATAATTTAGGTGTGTAGACCTACTAGAGAGGAGAGTTTATGTGAAGTACCCTAGTTAGGGTTTTGAGAATCAAAGTGTTGATTAGGATAACTTGAATTGTGTTGTTTTGGATCAAAGCCTTCTTTCTTTGCATCAAAGAGTCATCACTAACATTTTTACATGAAATGATCAATGCATGATTACCATCATTTGAGGATTCCTCTATAGAAGAATCAAAACTCTTTTTCTTGTTCTTACAATCCTTCTTCACATGTCCCAGTTTCCCATAGTTCTAACACTTTACCTTACTCTGTCCTTCTAACTTACCCTTCCCTTCCTTGTTTCCCTTAGGTTCCTTTTTCTTAGGCCTACCTTTTACAAACAAGGCATCTTGGATTTCTGTTTTAGACTTCCTCCTCATCTTCTCGAATAGGAGAGTAGGAATTATATTATCCATCTTCGAATCTACACCACTACCACTGATAGCAACAATTAGATTTTCCCAAGACTCTAGTAAAGAACAAAGTAACAAAATGCATTTATCTTCATCTTCTAGTTTTACATCTACAGATGCTAATTGAATTAGAATCAAATTAAAAGCATTCAAATGATTTGCAACAAAATCACCATCTTTAAGCTTTAAAGAATACAACTGTCTTTTCAGATAAAACTTATTAGTAAGACTTTTGGTTTGATAGATATCACCTATTCTCTTCCACAGCTTATATGCGGTACTTTCATCTGAAACATTCAAGAGAACATCAACAAGACTTAATCTTATGGTCCCTCTTGCCTTCTTATCAAGCTTAGCCCAATCCTCATCTGACATCGTTGTAGGTGACTTTGTCTCATTACCAACAGCTAACCATTAATCTCTCTCTTCAAGGAGATCCTCCATTTTTAGTTTCCACATCTCATAATTAGATCCATTGAATCTTTCAATATCTAAACAAGAATTAAAACTCATTGTAACAAACTTATTTCCAAAATCAACAATAACGCAATAGTAAAAGCTCCCACTACAGCCAAAAAACTTTCAAACTTTTAAGAGAAAGGCATCCCAAACTCTACCAACCATTAGCTCTAATACCAAATGTTGAAAATGGAGGTAATTATGTAGCTTTAAAACTTGTAAAACTATTATACTGTAGATCTAAATAAGTGTTTTTTGTTACAAATTCTTTGTGGATGATTATCTGTTTAGATTCATTTTACCATTTGTAGAAATAGGCAGAAGATTGTAGAAGAATAAGACCAAAAGATAGAAGTGACACAAAATATATCGTGGAGAAACCTTTTCTGAAAAAAATTCCACCACCAAAATCAATAGTGCTTGTATTATTTAACCTTAGAACAATATTACAATAATTCTTTATCAATCCTTGCTTGAGATGCTTCTTTTTCCTTCAACAATTCTTTTTCACAACCTGCAATAAAATCTGATAAAACTCCAACTTGCTACAATTTATAGACAATAATGAGCTTGGTAGCACAAAGCTTATCTCACAAAACCTACGCCTATTCTTTGCAAGTAGACTTCTTCCATGAAAAACAATGTCAAACCAAGTCCTTCATAAATTTGGGCATCCAAAATTGAAGTCCTAACTCAATGTTGATTACAAAGATATCTTGTAAGCTTCCCCTAAAAGTTGGCACCCAAGAATGGGCCCACTTAACTCATCCTTATAAAATATCTTATCATGCAAAAGTGTTAACAACAAGATGCCAACTTGGGTTCCCAAGGTGGGTCCAAGTCAATCTCTGATAACTGAAACATATCTCCCCACCATTCATGCAAATATCATGCATGATTGATCATCCCAACTTAACTAAATGTATCACCTATTATCTGTCATGCAACTCAAGTCATTAGTCATACATTCCAAGTCAAATGAAGTCAATTAGCATTCAGCTGAAACTAACTACATGCAACGTAAGATAGTTGAACCATAACTTAACTAAACTGAACTGAACTAATACTAAACTAAATTGAATTGAATTGAATTGAACTAAACTGAACTGAACTAAATTGAACTTCATGCATGTAAACATCAATCCCTAACTTCTACGATCTTTACATGCATTACTAAAGTGTTATATTTCTCCAAACAATTAACTTTATTCAAGGTGAGTTCCACCTTCCATATGGGTGCCCCATGTGCTCCTATTTTGTAGGAGCTCTTCTTGGGCATCCCCACATGTTCTTATCATTTAGAATTAATTACAAATGTTAATTTACATGTTCATTTCATTCAAATTTAATCTCTTTCTAATCCTAGTGTTGGGGAACACTTTCCAAGGACTTAGGAGATACATGAAATAATGTTTAGGATTGCAATTAAATGGCATCCTATTTCCAACAAAGCCAATCTGCATCTATATAAGCACTTTGTGTAAATTCAGTATCCCTAGGATACCATAAGTCATAATCTAGAGTGTCATTCAAATATCTGAATATTATTTTAATAGCAATAACATGTGTTTCCTTAGGATCTTTTTGAAATATAGCCACAAGGCAGACAACATGCATAATATATGGTCTAGTAGCATTCAAATACAACAGTCCACCAATCATAAATCTATATTTTCTCTAATTAGCCTTAGGTGAATCATCTTTACCTAAATTGCAACTAGTCACTATAGGAGTGCATACCAGTTTGGAACCATCCATCCCAAACTTCTTCAACATCTCTTTCACATACTTAGACTATGAAAGAAAATTTCTTTGTTTGTTTGATTAATTTGTAGCACAAGAAAGAAATTCATCTCACCAAACATATACATCTCAAATTCTTTTTGCATTTCTTCCGCAAACATCTCACGTATAGTTTCATTTCCTCCAAAAATAATATCATCAACATATACAACCGCAATCAAGATTTTATCATTTTCAATTTTAAGTTATAGATTACTATTTGGTGTACCTTTGTTGAAACCTTGTTGAATCAAGTACCTATCTAGCCTTGCATACCAAGCTCTAGGATCTTGCTTTAATCCATATAAAGCTTTATTCAATCTACAAACCATATCTAGTTGATTTGACAATTGAAATCCTTCTGGTTGTTCCATGTAGACCTCTTCTTCTAGCTCACCATTCAAAAATGCATACTTAACATCCATATGATAGACCTTGAAATCTTTATGAGCAGCAAATGCTAAGAACATCCTGATAGCTTCCATTCTTTCCACCAGAGCAAAAGTCACCTAAAAATCTATGCCTTCTACTTATGAGTAACCCTTACACATAAACATTTCTTTGTTTCTAACCACTTCTCCATTCTCATTCAACTTATTTCTAAATACCAACTTTGATCCAATAATGTTTTTATTTTCTGATCTTGGGACCAATTCCCAAGTTTGATTCTTCTCAATCTGCATAGGTTATTCTTTCACAATTTTCATCCAATGTTCGTCTTTACACACTTCACTTATAGTCTTTGGTTCACTCTCAGAAAGTAAACACAAATTTACTTCACCAGCAATAGCTCTACTTCTTGTCAATACTCCTTTTGTCTTGTCTCCAATGATTTGACTTTATGAATGATTCTTCTGCACATATCTAGGTGTCTTAGGGGACACCACTGAAGCTTCTTCTTCTTTTTCTTCATTATGCTTCTCTTGCTCATCCTTTTCTTGTTCTTCCAAAACTTCTTCAATCCTTACATAATCAGATTCATATCCATCAACATCAATTGAATTCTTCATTGCTTCATCAACCTTAACATTTGTACTTTCTACAATCTTTTTCATAATTTTATTGAAACATCTATAAGCTTTGCTTTTAGTAGAATATCCAAGAAAAATTCCTTCATCACTTCTTGTATCAAACTTTCCTAAATTTTCATCCTGTTTGATATAACATTTGCTTTCAAATACCTTGAAATACTTAACAGTAGGAATTCTTCCACATCATAGCTCATAGGGGGTCTTTATATTGTTTGCTCTTGCTTAAACTTGATTGAATAGATAAACAATGTATGAATAACTTCTCTCTAGTAAACTTCCGGTAGACCAGCCTCAATAATCATTGATCTAGCAACCTCTTGAATTGTTTTTTTTCTTTCTTTCAACAACTCCATTTTGTTGAGGAGTTCTCAGAACAAACAATTGTCTTTTTATTCCAAGCATTTCACAAAACATATTAAAATCATGGGAGGTGAATTCACCACCTTTGTCAAACCTTAATCATTTTATCCTCAAATTTACTTCATTCTCAACCATAGCTTTGAATGTCTTGAATCTATCTAATGCATCAAATTTCTCTCTAAGAAATGTAACCAATGTATATGTAAAATAATCATCAATCAAAAGCATAAAGTACCTTTCACCTACTTCTCACTCTTGTAGGACCACAAAGATCTATATGAATTTTAAATCTAGTAGTCTAGTAATAGATTGTTCCTTTGATCTGTAATGGTTTCTTGCTTGCTATCCAAACTGATAATTCCTACAAATAGCATTAACAGGATTTGTAATCCTTGGTAAATCTCTCACAGCCCAAATTGCACTAATCATCACCAAGTTATCAAAATTCATATGAGACATTCTTCATTGCCACAACCAACTGTCATAAAGGATCACCCATCAACACCCTTAAGTTGATAGATATCTCCTTCAGATTTCTTTCCTGTAGCAATTGTTGTTCCAAAATCTTTCTTGATTTCACATCTTTCATCCTTAAATACAAGATTATATCCTTTACTGCACATTTGTCCAATACCCAAGAGATTATACCTTAAACCCTTAACATAGTAGACATCATTAGTATTACGCTTGCCATCAAAACTTACTAAACCTATCCCACAAATCTTAGCACCAGTATCATCTCCAAACATAACTAAGCCTCCATCATATTTTTCAAGTTTAACAAACTTACTCTTATTACCAATCATGTGATGTGAATAACCATTGTCAACAACCCAATAGTTCTTTTCATGTTTATCATGTAGGGTAGAGATTATAGTACCTTTATTTTTCTCCTTCTCTGAAGGACATTCCTTCACCTATTTTTCAGAATTAGAAGTAGGTTAATCTTTTATCGCCAAGAACAATCATTCATTGTCATTAGGATCTCCATAATTAGATACCTCATCAGATATACTAGTATCCTCATTCAGATAATATGCAATGTTGATCTTCTTACCTTTCTTTTCTTTATCATATCTTTGTTTATTCCTTTTAGCTATTTTTGGACACCTCAAAGGATAATGTCATATTTCTCCACAACTAAAGCATTTAAAGGGTAACTTACCTTCATACTTGTCAGAGCCTTTCTTCATCCTTCTCACAAAGTTAGCTTCTACTTCATCAATATTTTCTTCATCCCGATCTTTAACTTTTGTAGCCTTAAAAGAATTTTTCGATTTGGATTCATTTCTCAAATTCGGCTTTCTCACCTCATAAGAAGTTAGAGTTCCCAACAACTGATCTTTAGTGTAAGTCTTGTAACCTATATGTTCTTCAATAGCACATACCTTTTTGTTGTAAGCATCAGGGAGAGTTCTAAGAATTTTCTTTACAATCCTAGATTCATCTATTGTAGCACCAAGTCCTTGCATTCTAGCTACTACCTCATCCAATATTTGTGCATAGGCTTTAACATTCTCATCTTCAAACATATGTAGGAGCTCAAATTGTGTCTCCAAATTTTGCAACTTTTCCTCTTTGACCCTTTCATCTCCTTCATGTGCCTTTTCCAGAGCATCCCAGACTTCCTTAGTAGTCTTCAGATTTTAAACTTTAATTAACTTAGAATGTACAAGATTATTCTTCAAAATTTGCTTCGCATTATTGTTCACTTCATGTGCCTTGATCTCATCAATCATACTTAGACCATTAGCAGGAGGAGTGTAAGTATTCTTGTAATCTTTCTCCAAATCATATCCACAATACTCCATATATTCTTCTATCAATATTTTCCAGATAGCATAATTAGTTCCATCAAACCTTCAATAAACATGAGTAACTTTGCTAGTCATCCTGGACCTTCCTTAAGCGGTTAAGCTCTTTTCCAAGGAACCAAGATCTGATGCCAATTGTTGAACAAGAAAATTGAGAGGGGGGGTGAATTGGTTATAGCAAATTTAAACTTTTAAAACATTCACAGGAACTTAGATCAATCACAAATCCTTAACTCTGCTAGAATGATTTAAACATTAAGTGCAAGTACAGAAACTGAAAACCATCACACAAACATAGTAACACTAGATTTACGTGGAAAACCCAATAAGGGAAAAACCACAGTGAGGATTAACTCACACTAGAGAGAATATCAAAACTGATTACAAAGGCTCACTTCCAAAACAAGGACTTGCTGTCTAGATCGGGACAGACTATCCAATAAGGTTAACCACCCAGAGGAATCACTGCCACAGAGATACAAAGAAGATAGAAGATATATGTTACAAAGAGAAGACAATCTCAATACAATATAGATTTCCACCACAATTTACTCAACCACTTGTAGACATGCATGAATGATAGAGTACACATTCAACTCACTGCATCCAAAAACTCAGCATTTAGACTCCGCACTAATCTGCCACACTTGCATCACACATACACATGGATTCACATCTATTTTGCATCTATCTACTCCATTTCTTTGTACTTATCTCTTGCACCCCTTTCACCACTAACTCATCCTGTATTTATACCATCTTCAACTTTGAAACATATCCAAAGTCGTCCATCAATCACTAAATTCAAATTAGGTTAGTGCCAAAACATCCTAGGGTGGAATTAGAATGAGGGTAACCCAAACACACACTTGATGAGGACCCAAATAGGTCCCAACACACTTCATAAACTTCAAAATTAGTGTTCAACACAAGGTCAGACAAACCAATGCAAAACACATAGAACAATTAAACACACACAACCCTTAGAACGATCCAATCTTTCCAAACACCAAAATTATCTTCAACACAATCATAACAACTTAACTCTAGAACCACAAGTCATAAGACTTAACCAAATGGAAATTCAAACCAACAACATTTATCCCAGATCTCAACTAGAAACACAGAAAACCACGGTTCACAACCCGTGAACATAACTCACACTGTACAATGAATCAAAAGCCAAGAATCTGGATATAGTAGCTTCCAACAACCATAATCAACATATCTAAACCACACAAACATGGGAGAAAATTCCAGAGCAAAACCTAAAGCAACCACTGAACACCAGAAATATTTCTTCATTACAATTTTCTCAATGTCCTCGACATATACAACCAATAACCTACATCCATGATATCAATGATAACAACAACCAATTGATAACTAATTGACTAGTTGACAACAATGACAACACCTTCATTCTTGCAACATGGAAGATATGATAGGATGAGACATCATATTGCTAATCTATACTTGAATGATCACTTGATCATACTTACTATTGAATGAAACCCTAGGTTGAGAGTAACCTATTTAGGTCAAGAAGTATATTTGATTAATGATTGAAACCCTAGGTTAAGAATTACCTACTAGGTTGGACTATT
Organism: Sequoia sempervirens; assembly: GCA_007258455.2. NCBI lineage: Eukaryota > Viridiplantae > Streptophyta > Pinopsida > Cupressales > Cupressaceae > Sequoia > Sequoia sempervirens. Next base: position 43,258 of record VDFB02331873.1, read on the forward strand.
TACTTGATTACCCATTGGAACCAATAGGTTGAACATAACCTACTTGGTTGGGTTGTTTATTTGATCTTTGTTAGGAACACATAGGTTTAGATTAAGCTACGCAATCAAACTGATTGATGATTAATCATGGGATTAGGATATACCAAGGTTGAGAAAACTTATGTAGTTATACTTTGGAATATAAAGTTATTCCTAGGATTAAACTGTCTAGTGAAGGGAATAGGTTATTCCTAGGATTAGATTATCCAGTGAAGGGAATAGCTTGTATATGTAAACACTTGAGAGAAGCATCTTTGTGATTTGAAAAGGGAATAGGTTATTTTTGAGGTTAAAGATTACCTATGGAAGGAAATTACCTATGCATAGTATATGAATGGTCATAATCCAAACCGAGCTATGGTAGTGTATTTGAATAGGATAACTATCACTCAAAGTAGTGGGTGAGAATACTTTGGCCAAAGTAGTGTAATTTTCTACTAGTTGCACTATCAATTCACTACATTCCTTTTATGCATGTTAGTTTAGGATTGTAGTGGATACAAGCTCTAGTTATGTAGAACACAACACTAACCTCAAGAAGGCTATTGTTATGAGGTTACCATACCAATCTCCTCGTCGAAGGGTAGGTCTATCTTACTATATGTAGTAGATGTGCAGGGGACTGCATTTGAGTATGTGGTTGGCGGAAAAGTGCTTGAGTGATGCTTCTCCTCATCAGTTGGCGGTTGAGGTTTGAGGATGTTTGCACTAGTATTGGGGACAACTAGAGTGTATGGACCAGGGAATGGAGACATCTAGAATTCATGCACTAATGCAGTGAGAACAAAACTAGTTTGTATATCTATTTCCAAATGAAGCTTAGAAGAGCTATGTAAGTATCTTGTACCCATTTATATGGAAGGTTGTAATCATGAATGATAAACTTGAGTTTATTCAATATGAAATCAATATTATGGATATATTTGTGAAATTACAATGAAGTGCAATGAAAGTTTAGAATAGTGTTTATTTCAAATGTGCATGTAATTTACATTATGGAAAAGAAACGAAAAATTGTTATGTTATGGGATCATGGTTTATGCACTTAAGGTGAAAACTTTGAAATTTTACTGAGTAGAACACTGGGGTTGTTGCACATGGTATCAGAGCTACCAGGTTGAGCTCTGGGACCTATGAGCCCATTATGTAAGTATTATGTAAACCTTATTGGAAGATAATGGTTGAATAGTTCATTTGCCAAGATGACAAGAGGAAAGAACAAAGAGAAATGAAAAGGAAGATAAGATTCTGAGAAACTTGTTTAAGCTTGGGACTAGATATTAGTCATGCATGGAATTGAAAACTCCAACTCATTAAGATACACCCTTGGATTGTGAAAGATTATACAATCAAGGTCTGTAGGAAGGTTATGAAGGATAACCAATATGTATCTTCGTCCTATGAAATAGTTAAATGACTTTGAGGGATAGATAAATTTGATGTAATATCCCTTATTGGTAGCAACCAAAGGTTGTAAAGAGTTAAGAATTTTTGGAGTTAGTAAGAATACTATGAATCTACAAGTATGCATTATTGGCATAAAATAGAAACTTCAATCGAAGTAGAAAGTCAATGAAGGAGGTATCCAAAAGGTTGGATAACCCTTGAAAAAATGTGATTTTGAACAAAGCTAAGATTTTGTGTATAATTAAAATGAGAAGAGTTAGTACCTTAGAATAAGGATAGAGACTAGAATGGTCAAAAATGAAGCAATCAAAGAAGTGGACATGGTTCCACCATCCAAAATTCACAAGATCAATTTGGAGTTTTGATTAAAAATAAGAAAATAAACCAAAAAACTTTAGAGTGCTTAAGGTTATGAGAAAACAAAGTTACAAAGAATTGTGATAAAGTCACTTGGAAAGGTGATTGTAAGAAAGAAACTTGAAAAAGTAAATCAGGTCGTTCTGACAAAGGTTCGGTTAGTACATTGATTGGTAGAAGTGCAAATTGAATTCACCAACTAGTAAACGAAAGTAAACTTATGTTTGGATTTTACAAAAGGAATTGGAATATTAGAGTGCTTCTTAGCTTGTAAAGTTGTTGATAATTCATTAGATCTCTTTATTGAGGATTCAGTTGTTGACTCAATGAGATTATAGATCAATGATGAATCCAAATTTTGGGAATAGGCATGTTCAAAGCATACCATGGAGGGTAAGGAAGACAAGTAGTAGTCAATCAACTATTGAAATCCAAACGACAAGGAATGATAAATCAATTCGAAAAAAGCAAGTGTTTGCTAAGAGCTCAACTTTGAGTTGAACAACTATTGTGGAAACACTAAGAGGGGAAGAAAGAGAGTGGAATGACTCAAATAAAGTATTCCACACAACAAAGATCATCAATCTATTTTTGATTTGGGGGAACTTTTGATTTCTTCGTAAGTCATGATTTCAATCAAGTCATATATTCCATGACCATAAGGATAAGGTATTGGAATTATTGGAGAAAGATAGTGAAAGGTCAAGGATTATGACCAATGAATATTTATCACACAATACTTAATATTTGTTTGATTGGAAGATCGTTTGATATGATCATTGATGCCTTAGGAAATGATAGGTAGTATGCCTATTCATAAAATAAAAGTTTATTGTCTATGGAATAGGAAAAGAAAGATCTAATTACTCATTATTCTGAGTTATTGAAAGCGTTTGTGCTTGGTAATTAGGTATGCAATAAAATTTGATATCTTTTTGGGAACCACCATGTTTAAATGAGAATTGCTACTCAAATTAGTACAAGATGCTCTTGGAGAAAGTTAGATTGAATTGAAAATCGGATTACAACTTTGGAAATGATCAAAGGAAAAATGAAATCCAAGGTATGGATGTCCTAAGATGAAGGAGATTTATCTCCTCAAATTATCTAACCATTTTAATTAAAAATCAAATGTGGCATGAGTCCACGAAATAGGTTTTCATTTAGTCAAAATAGACTAATATGGGATGGAAAAGAACCTATGTACCCAAAATTTTGGGAGATTAAGGAATGAAATGAGGTAAGTTGATGTCAAATTCAGGACATTGGGATGAAAAAATGATTTGATGAATGGGAAACCACTATAATTTGGAAAAAGATAGAGTAAGATGTTGTAAAGTAGCAAGTTATTGTCCAATATGCCAAGAAATGAAGACAGGATGTTGTCATTGGCAAGACGTGTATACTCTCTTGAGATTTCAGTAAGGAAGTGGTAGATCATTGGAATAGTTTAATCTTTCTATTTCAATTGAACAAGACATAATGTTATGGTGGACAGACTCACCAAGGTAACCAACGCTGGTTGGAAATTTTGATTTATAGGATTTTCAATCCTAAATAATAAATTATGTGAAGTAGTTGCTTAATATTCCTGAGAAGGTTATCTCAAATGAGAACAAGCAAATAAAGATAAGGTTTTGTGTAAACTATGATCATCTTATGAGAAATTCATAACAAATGATCAATATGTTATTTTAAGATAGGCGGATAGGCAAAAGTGATAAACCAAATCTTGAAGAATTTGTGAAATACTTGTGTATATGTCCAAAAATGGTCATGATTAAGCTTGTTAATTAATTAAATATGATTTATTTAATTAATTCCCCTAAAGTCATCTACATATAAATAAATTTAATTGTTTATTTATATCGTTCATTTTCCAATTCTTCTACCTTTAATTAAATTAATTACTAACATTTCCATCTTTTCGCTTAATTAAATTAAATAAATTTTTATAATTTATTTACAATTAATTATCATTCTATTCTAAAGTTTAAATATTTTAATATTTAAATAATGGAATATCTTCTTCATCTCATCTTTTACCATTCGCTTGATTAAATTAAATAAATTTTTATAATTTATTTACATTTAATTATCACTCTATCCTAAAGTTCAAATATTTTGAATATTTGAATAATGGAATATTCTTCATCCCCAAATTAAATATTAAATATTTTTATTTAATATTTTCCACCTCACCCTTTTTTCCATTTTAAAAACATAATTAAATAATTTATTTAATTATGTGGCTTTCCATTTTCGGCTCCACTTCCCAAAAATTCTAACTCATGCTAACTCGCCCTTCTAAATTCGTATCTTATCCTTCGAAATGGAAATTTCCCTTCGAAACTCAATGACGAAATTCGAAGAGAAGGGAAACCTTCCATTCTTCTCTCCACTTTCGAAAATCTCCCGCCGTCCGTTCGAAACAAGCTTAATCCGGACCATCGATCGATTTAGCCAATCAAACTCGTTCGAAAACTCTATAAAAGCACGTGCAAATCCAAGCCTTGGTTAATCATCCACTTACACTATGCATACTCGTTCATGTTCGCAGACTTCGTATACTCATTTACATAGCCATATTTTCACTAGCATTTGCATGCATATTAGTTTTAATATCACAGCAATATTTTTCATTTTAGCATAGCTTTCTTGCATTTTGCATATTATGCATTCTTATTTTTATCTCATTCTCCATGTTGTCATTTTGTTGAGCTCTACCTGCTGATCTGAGAGCCATTCGAAGCAACAAAACGCTGAAGTTAGAGGAGGATAAGACGGTTTCGAGAAGCTGCGATTACGGTTTGCGTTATTTTGTCTTTCTTTTACAGCCTTTTCGATTTAATGTCTTATTAACATGTGTTGAATTTTTATTAAAATTGATCAAATTTTACACACACAACTTGCATTGCAATAAAATTTCCATCGTTGAAAATTGGTCCATTATTTGGAAGAAAGGTTGAATCTCTATTAAGTTGAAATAGGTAAGAAATAGGGTTAACCTTAGACCAGAAAGGTTGTCAAATGGAATAGAAGATTGAAAGGATCAAGAAAAAACTTTGTTGATACAAAGTTTGAACTAGGAAGCAATGTTAATCTTAAGGAAAATGGTGAAATCAGTGATAGACGGTCTTGGCTTTTGAATTTCCTGATGGTGTAAATACTAAAGGGAAAGGTGGGACCCATGGTGTAGTGTACATACACTGACATTTCTTATCTATTTGGGTTAATACACTAAGGATAAATTGATTAGCCAATGAGATCATGTTTTCTAGTCACTATGAGATAAGTGTCATATGGTATACAGTTACTATTGTACTTGAGATGTACATATGAGG
>VDFB02331873.1:53404-199336 GCA_007258455.2 Sequoia sempervirens
AATCTCGAGATTAGGATATACCAAGGTTGAGACTCACCTATGTGATTAAGTTGATCACTTGAGTTTGCAAATTACTATTTGTTTGGAGCCATAGGCAGGGTTACCTATTAAGTTTGAGTTGTTACCTGATTGGTTGTTTTATACTCTTGATGTGAAGTCATATTGTTGACATGATTCTACTCTTTGAATAACCCTTTTTACTAAGGAGATTATGCTCTCAAATAGAATCATTTATTGATATGATTGCTTTTCGATTGAGGTCATTTATTAATGAGATTATACTCTTAATGAGAATCACTTATTGTCGTGATATATTCCTGAACGATGTCATTTATTTATGAGTTTATTTTATGATAAGATGAAGCTTATGTAGTTACTTTAAAATATAAAGTTATTCCTGGGATTAGATTGGCTAGTGAAGGGAATAGCTTATATATGTGAATACTTGAGGGAAGTATCTTTGTGGTTTGAAAAGGGAATAGATTGTTTTTGAGGTTAAAGATTACCTATGGAAGGAAACTACCTATGCATAGTATATGAATGGTCATAATCCAAACTGAGCTATGGTAGTGTATGTGAATAGGATGACTATCACTCGAAGTATTAGGTGAGAATATTTTTGACAAAGTAGTATAATTTTCCACTAGTTGCATTGTAAATTCATTGTGTTCCTTTTATGCATGCTAGTTTAGAATTGTAGTGGATACAAGTTCTAGTTATGTAGAACACAACACTAAGCTCAAGAAGGCTATTGTTATGAGGTTACCATACCAATCTTCTCGTTGAAGGGTAGGGCCATCTTACCATATGTGGTAGATATGTGGGGGGCCACATTTGAGTCTGTGGTTGGTGGCAAAGTGTTTGAGTGATACTTCTCCTCATTAGTTGGTGGCTGAGGTTTGAGGATGTTTGCACCAGTATTGGGGACAACTAGAGTGTATGTATCGGGAAATGGATACATCTAGAATGTATGCAGCAATGCTGCGACAATAGGACCAATTTGTATATATATTGCTAAATCAAGTTCAGAAGAGCTATGCATGTATCTTGTACCCATTTATATTTAAGGTTGTAATCATGAATGATAAACTTGAGTTTATTCAATATGAAATCAATATTATGGATAGATTTGTGAAATTACAATGAAATGAAATGGAAGTTTGGAATAATGTTTATTTCAAATGTGCATGTAATTTACATTATGGAAAAGAAAAAAAATATATTGCTATTTTATGACATCATGGTTTATTCACTTAAGGTGAAAACTTTGAAATTTTACTAAGTAGAACACCGAGGTTGTTACACCATCATACATTTCCAAGCCCAACCCAAGGGAATAAGACTCATTACCAACTTCTTTCAAGTAAACCATGGTCAAAATAATACTCAAAGGGTGCAAGGTCTCATCAAATTCAATTCAGGGTGATTTTCTATCAACCAATCAACTGTATTCACACCATAATTTTTTTGGTTTTAATCATTTCCTTTTTAATATCTTTAAATTCCAAGATACAAGCTTATTGGCACATTGGAAAGGTTTAATCTTTTGGGCAATTATATTCTTATCATGATTTTCCCTAGTGTCAGCACCATTAGCATCTATAAAGCTTTTAAGTTACCAAAGGTTCCATAATTAAATGGCAAACCATGAAGAGAGACAATAGTGGTATCTCTAATCCCCTTCACACATACATCCTTAAATAGATGGGGCATTGAGAAATCACACAACTTAAAACTTGGCTTGAAACCTATTGTGGGTCTTTGATTTCATTAAAGATAATAGGGGATTTGCCATCTCTTTTTTCAAAATGGAAGGAACATCATTCTAGGTTGTATCATTCAATCCGATAATAGACTAATTTCCTTCACAAACTAAACTATTCTAAAAACCTTGATTTTGAAAATTTTCAAAAACACAATCATCAATTTCTTTAAATTATTTGTTATTGTACTTAATTTTAATATCTATATTTTCTTGTTCATACTTATTTTTGAGAGATTGAATTCAAGAAGTTTCTAAGTAAAAAAAAATATTAAAAAAGATAATTAAACAACTAAACAATCATAAATTTTCCAAACCCAACCCAAGGGAATAGGACTCACCACCAGCTTTTGTTTAAGCAACCCATAGTCAAAATGATAATCAAAGGGCATAGGGTCTCATCAAATTCAATTAAGGGTGATTTCAAGTCATGATCCTCATTGACATTAGAACTGTAACTGGAGCCGAAAAAGTCTGACCATTACCTCTATATACCTTACCTATCGTTTCCAAAAACCTCGGAGGAAACTTGAAAAAACAAAAAAAAAAACCCCAACAATTCCACATACTTAGTCAGATTGGACTGTACCACCATTCACCTCCCCATTAGCCCGGTGAGCAAGATTTTCAAAGAAGTTTTTGAGAGGAAGAAAATCCATAGAATTAGCAGTAGAGAATCCCTTGGAAGCCGAAAAAGCTCCATCAATCACTAAGTTATGGCCACTAATATACCGAGCATCTTCACTACAGAGAAACAGAGCAGGCCGGGCAACGTCCTCGGGCTCAAACTTGGTCCCTTTGAACTCAAAAACAGCCTCATACATATCCTCGGCGGCCTTCTTGTCAAACCCGGGGATGTTGCCCCGGAGGGCGTCGACCACCATGGGGGTGGGCAGACCCGTGGGTGAAACACAGTTGGCCCGAATTCCATAGGGTGCCAAAGCCGCGGCCGCGGATTTCATGATCCCCACGACCGCATGCTTAGAAGCAGTGTACGATGGCCCGTTGGGCATGGCCACGACTGAGGAGAGACTGGACGTGTAGAGAATGCACCCGCGGCGGTTGGGGATCATCACCCGGGCGGCGTGCTTTGTGCAGAGGTAGGAACCACGCACATTAACGGCCATCACGCGTTCCAGGTCCTCCAGCGTTGTGTCCGCAGGGGAAGGGAAGAGATTACCCGTGACACCCGCGTTGCTGAACATTATGTCCAGTCGCCCGAACTTCTCCATGGCGTAGTCCACCACGGAGGAGACGTCGGGCTCTTTGGATACGTCGCAGTGGACAAAGGCGGCATTGGGTGCCAGTGACGCTGCCAACCGCTCGCCCGCTTCGTTCTGAACATCGGCTATTACCACTTTGGCGCCGTTTCCTATAAAGAGCTTCACAGCCGCCTCTCCGATCCCGCTGGCGCCGCCTGTGATCACGGCTACCTTTCCCTCTAGGCTGCAATTCAGATCAAAATAAGTGACTCAGAAAGACTGAAACAGAACAAGCTAATGGGTATGTAAGAATCCAAACAGATTTCGATTTAAATTTGCACAGAGTTAATAGCTGTGGGGGTATAGTTACCTCATTCTTGCTGCCCTTTAAGCGCCCTGCGTTGTACAGACAGTAGTTTACTTTCGTGCAGGACAAAAATTCTACTGAAGTATTGAGCAAAACTGCCCATTTAAGACAATGGCCGCCATAGAAATGGGGAAAGTGGCCGTCTCTTTCGCCCACCGATTACCCACTCCTCACCTACCATGGTAGGCCCAGCTTTACCATCCATATTTTGTCTTTCCTGTGTTGATATCCATTTAAAAACCCTTGGTAGCTGGAGCTTTCAGCTTAGTCTTTTGAACTTTGACAGAGAGGAGGTTTTTCTTCCGTTCTTTGGCACGTTTTATTCTTCTTCTTCTTTATTCTTGATAGTAAAGTACCTAGCAAGGTGCCATTCCTTTAGAATATCAATATTACATCATTTGTTTACATTACCTTAGATATTGTATTTCTATTTGGCCATTTAAATTAGTTGGTATGGGGGCTTCATTAAAGAACGGATCATTATTAATTCTGTCAAGTAGATGCAAGTAGTATGGTCCAATCAATAAACATCTATAACTAGCAACAGCACCACATGGCACCACATGGCACTGCAATGGGTATGGCCGAAGAGTTGTGGAAGGTCAATTAGGGAAAGAATTGGTTTAATATTTTGTATACATTTGTGTACTACATAGGTCAATTGATAGATCATTTAGAAAATAATTTTGTTATTATTATTATTATTACTACTATTATATAATTAATTTTATTTTATATTTTTATTATATAATAATATTATCATATGTTTTTTTGCAATTTTATGTATTAACTATTATATTCACCACACTAATCTCATAACTAAGTAATTTATCGTGTCTAGCTACAAACTTTTCTATAAATTTATCTTCAACTGTTTATGCCTTTGGATTAGATGCCTTCACTAACTCAAGAGATGCAAGATCAAGAGGCTTGAAAGCTATGAGTAGGGTAACAATGAACCATGTAAATAAAATATATATCGTATATTATTCTAAATTATTTATGTATTATTTAATTTATATATAAATATAATAAATAATATAATAACATATGCAATAAATAACCATCATCTTGTACCAGTATTATTATATTTAGACTTTATATTTAATTAATATATATAATAAAATAACTATAATTATTAAAGAGATGTTATTTTATAATATATAATATTAATATTATAGTTATTAGTATATGTAATATATTTTTTACATATATACCTCTCTCTATATAAAATTTTCTCCCCCTCTACCTCTCTTTTTCCTAAAAGATCAATTAAAATATCAATTTTTTATATATTAATTTAATTTGATCTGTATAAAAATTTATTAATTATTAATTATTATAATATCATATTTATATTTAATAATTTTTATTAGAGAATATAATATATAATAATAATAATACAACTTATATATACTATTATATATAATAATCAATATAATTATATTATATTAATTATATTTTATAGTATATAAAAATATAATTATTATTAATTTGATCTATATAAAAATATATTAATTATTAATTATAATAATTTCATATTTATATTTAATAATTTTTATTAGAGAATATATAATATATAATAATAATAATACAACCTATACCAAAAAATAGTACTACAACTTATATATACTATTATATATAATAATAAATATAATTATATTTTATATTATATAAAAATATAATTATTAATTATAATAATTTTATATATGTAGTTAATAGTTTTGTTAAAGAATATAATATAGTAATAAGTAGTATAACTATATTATTTATATATATTTTTATTATGCTAATATATATTTAACTACGTAAGTAAAGGATGCCCTAATGTTAAAACCTAAATGTGCTCATTATTAGGATCTTGACTATAATTTTCATTTTAATAAACATACTCTACAACCCTCGTGGAAATTTCACGTTGCAGCTTGCCAAATTGGAGAAGTGAAGGGTCAATACCAGTGAGGAAAAGTTTGGAAGAGCGGAAAACAATAGCCGCAGGGAAAGCCATAAAAAATGGTAGGTAAGACAATTGAAAAAAGGAAAAAAATAATGAACACTTATTTGTTTAACCTTCTTGCATACCCTATGCAAAAATATTCACTGTTTATGGAAAAAGTTGCTCCTCAAACTTCAAATAGGAGACGTCTTCAGCGTAATTAAAAACTTGACCAACAATTCTATATAGTCTAATATTTAATTGTCTATTTTTATAATTGTTCAAATATCCTTCTTCTTTTTTTCTATTGGTTCAATCACTACAAAAAGTAAGATTTTTTTCTTTTTTTTTTCTAAATTATGTGCAATGCAATGGAATTAATTAATTGAATCAAATTTCAAACTTATTAATGACTTGAATGACATGAACACTATTACATACATCATAATAAAATTACATTGTCGACTCTCCATATATCATTTAATAATTGGTAAGATTTTCAAAGCCTATTAAATAAATGTATAAAATTACATTGTTGACTTCCATATATCATTTAATAATTGGTAAAATTTTCAAAACCTATTAAATAAATGTGAGTACACTATGACAAAGGGTTTTATTCTTGTTGATGATCAACATTTCTTGCTTGTTCTTGGTTTATTCAATGACCTCATCTGATTCTAGTATGTTGACTTTTGGTCTTCATGTAAGGCCAACGTAGCTTACAACTATTCTTTCTTGTATTTTGGACTATTTCTTTAAGTGTTTCTGTTGTAGCAGCATTATGTATTGATGTTTTACTTGTTGTTGTAATTCCTAATTTGTAATTATTTTGCTTCTATCAATAAAAAAAAAATGTGAGTACACTCAATGCATATTTTATATTTGTTTATCAGTATGTATTAAATATCACAGTAAAATTTATCTATCTATAACAAATATCAATTCAATAAAATCTACCTAGCCACATTAAATATTAAGGTAGAGATTTTAAGAAATATACATGTAATAATATAAAGCAAGGCAAAAATTACATAAATATCACATTAAAAAATGATAAGAAGAAATATAAACATGGAGTTATTATAATAATATATTTGTATCATTGATAAGGATGAGAATAAATATAATCATGGAGTTATTATAATCGCATTACACCCCTAGCTACTTTTACTAACTAAATGTTTAGAACAACCAAGCACACCCCACAATTGGCAAAACCTAACGCAAATGTGTCTCTTGTCTATTGTTGTTGCTACACTATCTTCAAATTTTCCTTGAAAAATTACCCTCTTTTTTAGTTCTAGTCTCAGTAGTAGTTCATTTGATAATTATGGTCCTTCTCTAATAGTTCTCTAGTTGAATCTTGAGATCATTAAATTAATGAGAGTTCATCTTATCAACAACTTGTGAAATTGGCTCACCTTTTAAAATTAGGCCGATGTCAAATTCTTTTATTGACTCAAAATCTCCAAAAAATTGCTAGAAAAAACATCAACATGCTTTAGAAGGATGAGATGGTCATCAAAGGAAGTCTCAAGTCCCTCCTCCTTTGACCTATCACTAACCATGATGGAAAAAACCTAACATCCCTTTTGCATTATTTGTTTCAACTACATAGCAAATATCATATGAAGAAATATGGGTGTATGAACACATATAATCATAATACAATCTCTAAGGTCATCACAACACTCTATCTTCTTCTGACATGTCCATCAATCTTATCCCATGGAGCAACAAGTCAATCCATACCTAAAACCACCTAATAGGACCCCAAAGGTATAACTCATAGGTCAACTATAGTGGTGAGGTCTCAAGGCCTTGTTAGGACTAGGGCTTGTATTTTATTTTATTTATTTAATAGTTGATTTATATGTATATTTTGAAGGATCATGAGAGGGCCAATTTAGATGTCCACATGATGTTGGGGGTATTTATGCTTAATTATTATTCTCTAGGTGACTTAGAGTATGTGTGCAAGGGGTATAATGAAGGCAAAAGCATTGTAAGACATCGTTGGAAATTTGGCATGACATGAAGGGAACTTATGACTATTCATAATATTGTAAGAGGTGTTACAAGAAAACATATGACATTATAAGAGGTATAAGAAAACATCTATGATGATGTGTAAGAAGTTGGTTATCTTTTTTGGACTTGGGGAGTTGTTAATATATCTTCTAATGACTTACTTTTATCCTCTAATGAAGTTGGACAACCAAGTTAGTTGTGCCTTTACACAACACACCCATTTTTTCTTTTGGAAAGATGAGGACCCTTTTTTTTCTTCGGCCTTGCCTACCCTGCACTATTCACAAGTTCATCCAAGTCCTCTGAGTCCCAAATTTGGTTTATCAAATGGTCAAAATTCTATCATGGATGGAAAGAGCATAAAAAATAGCCCAAGTTTTTTTATGTTTGTCAAAATTCGTTAAAATGAGCAAGTTATTTGTTTGTAGGCTTTACTCTTTCAACTAGCTCAAATTAAGTAACATAACCAAATTCCGCATGGCAGGATCACTTGAGTTTCCCCACAAAACAATATTTTGAAAGTTCCATTTGCTAGTGAACTAAACCTTTTGTTATGTAATTTTCTAGTTCACTTGCTTTTCGCCAAAAGGTCAACAACAAGTGAAAAACTTGCAAGGTTAGTAGCAAGTGAAAAAACCCAAAAGATCAATAGTAAGTCGATATCCTACACCAAATTTGTTTATAGAGAAAATTTAACTTTTGTCTCCAAGTGAACCTACATTTCAAATGTTAATTTTTTAGTTCACTTTCTTTTTCTCAAATAGTCAGTTCAATTAGATTTTTTCACAACTACAATATTTCTTCTTGCTAGTGAACTAAACCTTTTTCAAGCATTAATTTGTTTAGTTCACTTGGATTTCCCCATAGAAGCACACTTCTTAATCTAGTTTAAGTCTTGTGGAAGTCCACGCTCTTACTAAACTTACCCATTAGTCAAAAGACCCAAATTTTTCGAGTTCACTTCAATTTTCCCATCACCCAAAACTTTCAAAATTTCCACTTCCATATGAACTAGACCCTTTCGAATGTAAGTTTTTGGTTCACTTGTACTTCTGTGCATGGCAGTAACAAGTGAAAGTTTCACATTTGTGAGAAAACCATCCCTAACTGAACCTAACGCAAATTTGAAGGCAAGTAACTATTTCTTTTGAAAAAAATATGCACATTGGTATAAATAGAAAATTTAAAGTGTTTTGCAAGAAACTCCATCCCAACTGAACTTGATTCACTTGAACGATTTAAAGAAGTAAAAGGTCGTTATTCTTTTGAAGGCAGACAAAATGCATTATCTCTTCACAGAATTTGTAGCTCACTTACTATTTTATTGCATTGAATGCACCCCATTTTGTAGATTTTTACAACTTAAAATGAGTACTCTTATGTACTTTTTGTGATTCTTGTGCAGTTTTCTGGAGTTTCCAATGCCAACCAGTTTTCCGGAAGATTCACTTCCAACTTCCTCTAGGCCGATTGATGTGGTTCTAAAGGATTATCTGATGGATTTGATGTTGATAGACAACAGAATGTGATGCCAATTGTCAAATTTTACAAAAAATACAAGTCTGCAACATAATGGAGAGAAGGACTACAAGCTCTTGGAGCAAGGTAATCAAGGAAGCATCAAGAGCTTATCATAATATCAATGATGAGGCAAGCTTAGCAATGTAGAGTGAATCTGAATTGATGAAGACCTTCTGGTTCAAGATGAGTACTTCCTATTTTTGTAGTGAATGAGAACCACACCTTCAATTGAGTGGCCAATTTGAGAATTTTTTACCAAAGAAAGGTAGGAATTGCTGGAAGAGTGGTTACCCGGAAGCTCAGAATAAAAACACTCATGAAGTGTAAGGCCAAGTTGAATAAGATTGAAAGCTCAATAGATCATTTCAATGAATGTAATAAACCAACTTAAAATTTGATAACAATTAAAAGTGGTGTTGAAATTGTCCACTTTGATTGCAACTACTAGTCATCTGATTTTAGATATGGTCACTAATTTTATAGTTTTAGTTAAACTACTTTCAAATTCATAGATTTTAGGGTGTCCAAGGTGTTATATATAGCTCCTTTTGGCTCAATTTTAGGGGTTAGACGTTGAAAAATTACAACAAACTCATGCAAATTCAGTGTGGATTTTCTATTGAGTTTGTGATTTTGTAAATTTGTATATCAATTAAAGGATCATGCTTGTTGTTCTTCTCAATGTTTTGATCATGGTAATGATATCTTGCATTTAGTTTTTCTAAAATTTAATAACCTGGCGAGATCTGTGATTTTTTATTAACATTTCGTAAAATTGTGTCTCAAATCTACGCACAAAATATGGTGGTTTGATTGCATGCAATTTGAAATATATTCTATTGTGATTTTCTTAGATGATTGCATTAGTATGGTGAATGGTTGTATGAAATATTGCTCTTATTGATCTCATCCAACCATTCAAATCTAAGAAGCTAAATAAATTTTATCATTGTCTTAAAGTTTAAAGTTTAGATTCATTTTCTCAACCTTGAAATATTTTGATCTTTATTTTACAAATAAGTTAAAATAAATCCATATGTGTGCTTTAAAGTATTCATTTTTTTGTTTTTTACATAGATCTTAATAAATTGAAGGATTATCTATGTCTAGACTTGATTTACAAGAAAATCCCCCTTGTAAACAAATCACAAAGGTCACTTAGCCATCCAACATGGTCAAAAGTTGACTAAAAAGGGAACCTTGGAACTGAATTTTCTATTTTTCGATAGTAGAAGAGTGATCTATCGTTCTACTTATAGTTGGTTGTGCTAAATAAAACTGAAACACTAAAAGGAGGGCCTTTTCAAGTTGGACTATGATAAACAATCTTCTAGTAAACCATACAAGAGAGTGACTTGTTCACTATTTTAGAGAAAACCTGGTCACCAATTAGTTGAATTAGGTCAACACAATAAAAAAAAAGGAGAATTAAATAATTCTATGGGAATCCTTGTTTAACCACAAAATTCTAGCTTAATAACCCAGACCGTAAATTCTATTGGATTTGATGTTTCAGTTGTTGTCACTTCCATATCACCTAGGATGGCCTTTTTTAGAGAAAATGAGAGTTCTCCCCTCAACATTCCTGGATATTTTCATGAGGTACCAAACTACCTAAAAAATTTATACCATAGGTTTATTGATGCAGGGGTATCAGAAGCCCCATCACAAAATGATGTCATAGTTTAAGTTTTGTCTTGTTTTGTAATGTTTAAGGTGAATAAGGTCATTTTGGCCCATTGGGGGTCATATGGGACTATTCGTGAAGTTTTGGAGTCATAATGCAAAAGTTGTCAAAAATTTGTCAAAATTGTAAAAGTTGCAAAGTTGTCAAAATGCAAGAAATCTTGTAAAAGTGTCATTAGTCTTAATAAAAGAAGTTATGGTCAGTTGGACAATTGGAATGTGGTTTTGATAACATAAATACACCTTGTAAACATGAACCAAGGGGTTGGAAAGCAGTTTGGAGGAATAAGATACCAATTAGACAGATTTTTTATGCATTTTTCTATGTAATCTGACTACAAAATTATTGCTCCATTGCATGGAATGGATTGGTACGGTCCTAATATTGGTTTTTTTATAGAGGTATGAAGTAGCTTCCATTTTCATTTGGTTTGGTGACTTTTCATTGAGTATTTTGAAAGTTGTTGCAAATTTACTAAAACTCACCTGAATTTGTACCTAGGGTATCTGTTTTGGGAAAAATGGCATAACTTTTGTTTCCACTATTAGATCTTCATAAAATTTTTATGAAAATTCTATAATGGTGTTATCTACATGGAGCAATTGGCCTCATTTGGCGTTGTGTGAAAGTTATGAATGACAGTTCGTTGCATTTCATAGTGAAAACTATGTTTTCTTGCTTTCCTATAACTTTCACCACGTTGTATAGATTCCTATTGCACTATACAAATGGAAGAATGATTGTATGATGTAGAGGGAACTCTTACCTTTCATTTTCTTTTGGTTTGGTTCAATTTTGTGGTGATTTTGCAAAAGTTATAAGCATTTTGGTGAAAACAGTCTAGAACCCTACCTAGGGTAACCCAAGGCAAAAAACATGTGATTTCCCACTATTCCTTTGGTGAAAAATGCAATTTTTTTATGGAAAAGTATATTTTTTTATATTGTTTCATATTCCAAATTTTCAAGTACGGATAGTGGAGTTTTCACGTACTTTTATTAGATAGAAGGTCTGATTTTCCTCATGTATCAGGCCTAGAAGCCCTAATGAGTGAAAAAAAATTGTTACTTGCAATTGGTGAATGATCCAAGTGTTGGAAGTAGTTGTTTTAGTCCTTGTGGGATGTGGTTGAATCATTGGAATGGAGTTTTAGACCCTCAAACACAAACACCCTGCTGCTACCAAGCCTAGTTGCCAATTAGGCCTAGTTACAACAAGAGGACAACTAATTTTTGAGGAATTTCGTACAAAGAACCCTTCCTTAGTTTTGAGATATGTTCAATAATGGAAAAATGGGTATATGAAACAAGTTTTCCTTTTGAGAGATCAATCCTGGTTGAGAATTTATGCCAAAAAAATGCCCTTTCAAAAGGCTACAAGGGAAAACAAGGGTTTGGGAAGGAAACCCCACTTTTTGATGAACAAAGGCATTTGTAAGTGGTTTTTTAAGGTTGTTTGAGATTGCTAACCCCTGCTCTATATCATTTATCTATGGAGAGTCCAAGACAATTAAATATCATAGTAAATTTTTTAAAGAAACATGCAACTAAGCTCATATCAAACATGAAGATGTAGTATGTAGGTTATTCCCTTAGTCTTTAGGATAATTTGCATACAATTGATACTTGAACGTGGATTTTGGATCTATCACTACATGGAATCAATTACAAACCAAGTTTTTAAACCAATTCAAGCTCTACATAGATCTTGTTGTCATTTATTATTACTTTGTCCTATATAAAAGAGAAGCCAACAAACCTTTGAGAATTTATATACCACATGATGTACACGAAATTGATGTACACTAGATTCCACATGATGTACATGAAATTGACATATTTGTATACCATGGAGTAGGCAACAACTATTCAAACTTATTTCAGATCCTTGGGTCCTTTAACTAGTTTCTTCATGAGAAGGTTTCTAGCCAATAACACAGATACCTTAGAGAAAGTTTACAGTGAAGCAAAAAATTTCTCACAAAAAATGTATTCGATAGCTAGAGAAGCAATGTGATCTCTACCCTCTCTATATTTACTTAGCATGAATAATAAAATCCCTACTCTTAAAGTGCCCTAGCTAATCATACACCTTTTATGAGTCTTATTTTATATCCTTTGAATCAAATCATTCCTTCTTCTATGATACCATACCCTAGAGGAGGACATAAAAGACAAGCTACTAATGGTTCAAATTCAACAGGAATTCATTTCTTTGAACAACATAACCAAATACCTTCCTTGAACTTAGATCCTATTGCTCAACTAATTTTTGAGTTGGAAGCCATAAAAAAGACATTATCTCATGTCACTAATGAACTTAACCATTTAGACTAAATCCTTCACAAGGTGAAAATCATAATCATAATCAAAGTAATAGATTTTAGACCCATAACCAGAATAACCAAAACTTCCAAAATTGAAAATTTAACCAAAAAAAGGCCTAATAGATAATGGAACACAAATCCAAATAATGGAGGTGTTACTAACCCCTTGGATGGTATGAATAACACAAATATGGATAATTTTTTGAATGCAAATTTCATGAAAAATGGATGTAGATTTCACAAAACCATGGATCATCTTGAAGTCAACTGTCCAAAGATGGAGAGGATGTCCAAAATAATACAAGCTGATCAAACTTTTGTTTTAGTTCACATGAACACTGTGATGGTAGATTCCTATGCTTTCTTAGCTGAAGAAATTTTTGAACAAGAGTAAGAGAATGAATAATTTACCATCCCTTTTAACATGGACAACGAACTTGAAGTTGTAGAATAAAATGCCTTTCAACAATTAAGAAATAACTACAACCTTAGAAGTAGGAAAGAGCCCAACATTGATGAAACAAATCCTAATTCTGGTCTTACCCCTCCTAATACCCATACTGTCGATAACAATCCTCCATCACCAAAAGGACCTCTAGTAGGAGCTATCAAATAAATAAATCCTTTCTTTAATGAGAATGCTATAGCTTAGATAACCAAAACCAACATTTCCATGTATGATATATTGCAAATATGTCGGCTAAAATGAGGCTTTGATGAGATCATTGAATGGGAAAAAGAGTGAGAAGACAACTATCATGCATAAAGACAAAGGAAAAACAAGCAACACATTAGACACTTTGGCTACACTCGTCAAAGGGAAGACTGGTGTTCCAACCTTCCTATTAAGTGTCAAGATATTTGTTATGAATCTGCATAATTGTCTTATGGATTCTAGAGAATCATATTATGTCATTACCTATTCCATTTTTCAAATGCTAGGGATGGTTTTGAAACCCTCTAGCCAGGTGGTTCTATAGTTGGATAAAATTGAATTGAAGAGTTTTGGTGAGTTGAAGAATGTACATATCTAATTTTTTTTAGACCCTCATGTTCAAGAATATATTAGCGTGCAGGTGGTTGACATAGCTGAGGTATGTGATATGCTACTGAGCAAAGAATGGACAAAGTGCCTCAGAGGTTGGTTTTCTACTGACTTCACATAGATTTAGTTGCAATGGAGAGACCTCAATAATTAAATTAAAATTGAAGCAAAGCCAAAACTAAAACATATGATTATCGAATATAATGATCCTAATGAAGTTGCTTTTGTTTATGCACCAAATGAAGTCCATGTGAAGGTCCATGATGAATCTACCCCTACAGATAAAATAGTTCATCAATTTATAATAAATGACCAATAACTTAGCTAATTTGGGAGATTATGCTAATTAATTTTTCTTCTTACTTCCAAGATGGTGTAGAATTCACAATGAGAATCATTCAAATTTTTATTGCTTGCATGTCAAGATGTAATGATAAGAGTTAGGAAAGTGATGATGATAGCAGGTTGACAACTGACCTTTGAAGTTGATCATAGTAAACTTGAAGAATGCATAAGGAGTGCTCCCCAACCATAGTATGTTGATACACTTCCTAAAGAATCAAGGAAATGCACACCTGAACCACCTACAAATGACTCAAGGTCATGATTGCAAAAAATTTACAAATTGTGTGTTGAGGTAACTCCATTATAGGATCATGTTGATCCATTCTCAGAAATATTTGAACATAGGAACCCTCCCATCCGATATCACCTCAAACCTTAAAAATACCTTCGTTAAAAAGGCATCTCGATTTGTGATCCTAGGTGATACCCTTTACTGTCGAAGCATTGAAGGGACATTACTATAATGTCATAACCAAGAGGAAGCTTGACTGTTTTAACAGAGGTACACAATGGCATATGCGGGTTCCATTCTAGTAGTATGACATTAGCTAAGAAACTGTTGAGGACGGGGTACTATTGGCCAACCATGGAAAAGGAAACTCATCAGTAAATACAAAAATGTGTCCAATGTCAATAGCATGGAGATCTTATTCATGTTATGGTTCAAAAGTTGCAACCCATGATCACACCCTAGCCTTTCTCACAATGGGGAGTTGACCTCATGGGAAAAATCACTCCAACCTCATCCAACTCCTACAAATTTATCATAACCACCACTAAGTACTTTACTAAGTGGGTTGAAGCCATTCCTATGACCTACATAATGGGGAAACAAATTGCTAAGTCTATCCTAAACTACCTCATATGTCGTTATGGTGTTCCTCAAACTCTCATCCCAGATAATGGAACCCCTTTTAAGAATTAGGATGTGAAGGAGCTCTATCAAAGATTCAACATCCAACACAGGTTCTCAACCCCCTATTACCCCCAAGGAAAAGGTCAAGATGAGGTTATAAACAAAACCATCTTAAAAATCCTAAAGAAAATGGTTAATGAAGTTGGTTGTGACTGGCATCTGCAACTAAATCCCGCTCTTTGGGCTTATTAAACCAGTATCCACACACCAATAGGTGCAACCCCTTTCTCCCTAGTCTATGTATCCAAAACTATCCTTCCTATTGAGGTTGAGCTCCCATCATTGTGAGTGTCACTATAGAATTTGATCACTGAGGAAGAATACAAAGTGTCTTAGTTGAATGAGCTAGAATTCTTGGATGATCATTGTCTTGATGCCCTCAATCACTTGCAAGTATATCAAAACCAGTTGAAATAGAGCTATACTATTGAGGTTGAGCTCCCATCATTGTGAGTGTCACTATAGAACTTGATCACTGAGGAAGAATACAAAGTGTCTTAGCTGAATGAGCTAGAATTCTTGGATGATCGTTGTCTTGATGCCCTCAATCACTTGCAAGTATATCAAAACCAGTTGAAATAGAGCTATAAAAAGAGAATCAAATTTTAGTTGTTCCAAGTAGGGGATCTAGTCTTAAATCAAAATCATAAGAAACTTCTAGATCAGGACAGCAAAGGGAAGTTTGAGCCTAATTGGTTGTGCCCTTTCATCATCACAACAAGCTATGGATTAGAAGCATACCAACTGCCAACGCTTGAAGGTGAACCCTTGCAGGAGCCAACTAACAACTTGCATCTCAAAAAAAATTATGCCTAATCTTGAAAGGTATAAATTAGAAAATACAAAAAATGAACAAAAATGAACAAAAATCCAAAAAAATGAGAAAAACCTGATTAAAAAAGTAAAAAAAAATTATCCTCTAGTGAAAACCACTTTGGTGGCTCTTTGGGAAAATACCTTGGTGAAAACCTGGCAAATAGGCATCTTGCGTAAATAAAGCACCTCCATCTATTCTTTGGATCTTTTATCCTATCATTCTTTGCACCACTTCATCCATCACCTGTGTGCATCCTTATCATAACTTGACACTGTGAAGTACCGCAACTCTTTAGCACTACTTGGCATATTCCAAAGGTCAGTTTATCCTGCATATCAAAGTAGTCTAACCTATCACATTGAGGGAAATTGGTCATGGATCATAATTGGGTTCTTGTATATCTTGAGGTCATCAAAAATCTTATCTCAAAATTCCCAAAAACATTTGTAAAATCTTATCTCGAAAACACAAAAAATGTCTATAAAACGATCATAGAAAATCCAAAAACATTTTCAAAATATTGTATAGCTAAAATACAAAACCATTAAGAAAATAGGAAAGATAAAATCCAAAACATCCAAAAAACATCAAAAACCCTAAAAAGGTCGAACATTTAAAATCCAAAAACAAAGTCTCGTTGTCGAATTGCGTTGTCTCTGAGCTTGAATGTAGGAAAGTCCATCATTGATGTGCCCCCAAGACACCCTAGGTCAGTCCTTTAGGAGTTCATCATAATAAATTAAATTTTCCATCACTGTTCATATCTTCATCTTGTTAATAGGTTGAGTTAGTTGAACTACGTGGTCTCTGTGTGTATAATGTAGGCAAGGCTTATCTTTGATCAACCCTCGAGACCCTTAGGATAGGTCTTTTAGGTTAGGTTCTTGGTCAAAATTCTCAAAAGTCCAAAAACATCCAAATAACGCTCAGAAAACACAAAAACGTCCAAGTATTAGAAAATCCAAAAACATCCAAATACTGGAAAATCCCCAAAATATTCAAAAAATGAGAAAGCACAAAAACATTTCATAATTAAAAATCTAAAAACAATAGAAAACATTTTTAAAAAAACCTTAAATAGCCTCATATAATTTGAAAATCCTAAACATTCACATAAACTTTCAAAAAGATCAAAAACAACATCAAAACCTTTAGAAAATACCAAAAACATTAAAATATTCCAGAAAATCCAAAACCATATATCCCATCTCACTTTCATCTACAATAAACTTTCACCCAGAATAAATTAATCATCACCTTCAACCTTTGGCAAAACAAATAGAAACAAGCATGACAAGTCGTAAAGTGAGAACCTAATTGTCAAAATATAAAGTCTAGATCATAGGTAAATGTGTCAGTGAAGTGTATATCAACATCTCATTTTAGCATCATCATCCCAACATCAAACCTTCTAATCAACATGTCCTAGGATGTATCCTTCCTACGATGGACATCAGTATCAATTATCACTTTAGCTAAACTTAAAACAAGCAAGAGATATAGATAACACTGATTGTTTTTCTTTGATATTTTCTTATGATTTATCTTAATGAACCATTCCAAGGACCTCTCGATGATGTCTATCAAAATGATTTAAAGAGAAAGGAATAGGGCATCAATCATTACCTTTCGTTTTGTTGTGCTTGTCAGTACTCTTGTAAAATAATCTTGGTGCATACTTGCTTAGTTGTGTGTGAGAAGGTTGTCTGGAGTACGTTGTTGACTATTGCATATGCTTTGGTCCAGTATATTCTAAGCTTCTAACTCACATTCCAACAAGGTTTTCATATTTCAAGGTGTGAACAAGAACTATCCTATCTATTTTCCAAGTCAAAGTCCATTACACTAGATACAACGTTGTCCTAGTTATTAATACCTTGATGCATCGTGTTTATGTGTTATATCAAACAATAAGGAATGATGAAAAATCCCAATACCAAAGTATGAGCAACTCATCATCCTACATTTCATCCTCATTTTGTATGTCTCGTCACCATCTCTAATAAAGTCTTGGTGGATCATGGACTTGTTGGACTTTATGAATCAATCTCAAAATCAATGGTCAATTCATCCATCTTATTCTTCTTATTCTTCTATCTTTACTATCATTTATATCCAAGCATCAAATCTATGTGATATGTAAAAATATACATGAGGCTACCCATAGTCAATGACTCTCTATATATCATGAAATCTATCTACATCAACATTTGAGTTTTCCAGGAACAATTTTTCATCCTCTTTACCATCAATCCCTCTTTTGTTGGGGCATAGTGGGGCATCTATATCATCTTCAGCTCAACAATCTAAAAATTTGAAGCTCTTTGATTCAAAAGCAACCTAAAATCTCAAGCATTTCAAGTATACGTCTGATTTTCACCTATCGTGAGCTCGATCAAAATACTTTATTCTTCGATCGATCTCTTGAGGGGGAAGCCAACCATCTTTCGATCATATCGATGTCAAATCATCTAACGATTTTTTTCCTAGCCTTGCTAGCAAATCTTGATCAATCTATCAAATAAACCATCATTGGGATATATCATTCCCTATCAATCCTCGTGTTATTCAACACAATCCTTGCATTGTTGTGAATCCTCAACAATATTATTAATCAATCAATCAGATCAATCAACTTTTAGCTTGGCTATCAACATCTCAAAGAGATCATCGATATTTGTTTATGCATCATCATCAACATCAAAATTAACATCAGTCTTTGAACTGAAGCAACGAGTACCTCAATTCAAAGAGGGGCAAAATATAGACACTGAAAAATGTCCTAGATGATATTATACAATCGAATTGGGTTTACTAACATCATTTCCTCTTGAAACCCATCCTCTTTTTGCTTAATTAATTAAATTAACCTAGTTAATTTAATTAATGGCATCATTTTCGTCCATTAACCTAATTCATCAATTCAGGTTAATTCATTCCCCCTTCACGCTAACATTTCTTCTCATTAAATTAAATAAATCAAAATACTTAATTTAATTTCCCAAGTCATCTTATTTAATTAAATAACCCTAATTTATTTAATTAAATATCATTTCATCTCTCCCCCATTCATTAAATCTTTTAATTTAATAAATATCACTTTAATTCCTCCAAATCCCCTAATTGCATGATTAAACCTTGTTTAATTAGCAATTAAATTGATTTTCCTCTAAAAAGGGAATATTCCTTATCCTTTTTATACAATTAAGAATTTCTTTTAATTTTCAAAATTCCTTTTATCCTTACCCAAATGAATATTCTAAAGAATATTCTTATTCCTCCATCATTTGAAAAAGGGATATTTTCACTTAGCTTCTAATGCAAGTTTCAACCTTTAACCTTTTGAACAAGTCACCTTTGACCTATGTGAGTAGGTCAAAAGTGTGTTTGTTTGAAGCAAATGTGAGCCCTTGATTAAATCCCATCATGCATTCTCATTCGTTGATGAGAATCCATGATCCATGCCTCTTCTTCCTTTCATCTTTGATTGTTGATTGATCTTTTCGATCTCAACCCTCCATTTCTCATTTTCTCTCCAATAAATAAAACACTATTTGGAGACAAATGGATCCATCTTTCAATTGCAAAGTCATGTTGTTGAATTCACTTGCATCCATACTCTCAATTTACTCACTTTTAGCTTAATTTAGTTCATTTTAGTTGCATAATAGCTTAAGACATCCATTAATGGATTCCATGCATCCATCTTAGTTTATAAATTAAGGTTTCCATCTTTTAGCTTATAATTAGCTTAGATTAGCTTAACAATTGCATAGTTAGATCAATTATAGCATAAAATCATGTTAATTTAGCTTGCATCATGTTTAAATTAGCATAAATCAAGTTTTCATTAGTTTATTGCAATGGTTTCATTGATTTGCTTTCATAGAATCAATTGAAATAGGCTCACTAATCACAGGATTGGGAAAGGGTTGTTGTTCCACATCAACACGACACCAATTCCAAAACAAGATAAGTTTCAAATGGGTTAGAGTAGGAATCTAACTGTTTTCATAGTTTGTAGTTTTCAATTTCAATAAATGCTTAGTTTAACATTGAATTTGAATGATCTTGTTTGGTAGATTGAGGTTTAGTGGATAAATTGTGCTTTGATTCATCATGGATCAAGTGTAATCGACCCACCTTGACAATCCTTGACTCACAATTATATCTATAATTAAAAAGATAGAAATACATATTCATAAAAAAAGGATGGGTGGTAAGAAGGCACACCCCAAGAGCCACATGGGTTGAGCCCGAAAATTCAAAGTCACATGGGCCAGGTGTAGAAAGCAAGAAACATTACAAGCATAGAAAAATAAAAGGCCATTAGGTGGCCATTGCAGTGCTAGTAGAGGGAAAAGGGTCCCTGTCATCCATGTTTTTCCCCCATACATTGGTAGGGTCTGGAGTGATGTTAGGGGGAGCCCAATCGTTGTCATCTTTTTCTTTATATTTATCATCTCGACGAGGTGAGATAGCCTAGTCCAACTGTAAGAGCCATTTAGTAGTATCAGGCCAAACAAAACTGCCACTAGGAGCATCACCAAAAGGCCACCCAGAAGTGCCAGTGCCACCCCTTGCCACCCCTCTAGAAGGCTACTCCAGGTCAGCCCACGAAGGAGGAGAAGGCAACCACTGATGAGGGAAAGATCCACGATGAGGAGGAGCTTGAAAGCGGAGGTGTGAATCCTTGGTAGAGCCACTTTGTTGTTAGCCTCGAGAAGAAGTGGGAAAGGAAGGTATATGTGCCACAATACAAGGGGCATTTCCCTAGTGGTCCAAGAGCTCCTACAGGTGAGAAACTTCAAGCACAATCTTGTTGGCTTGCACTTGAATCTGCAAAAGAACATTAGAGTAAATAATCACCTTAGAATATAATGAAACAAATTTATCAATCTGGCTGTGAGAAAATAAGCAAGAATTTTGATCTTTCCAAATGCTAAAGAGGATTTCAACCATGAAAGTGTGCCAAATCTGGGTATATTTAGTGGGGATCCTGGGAGAGTCACCCAACAAAACCATATGCTAGGAAAAGGGCTCTAGCCTAAATGGCTAAAAGAAGTCATGAATCCAATTCCATAGTTGTTGAGCTCTGGTACAAAACCAGAAAAGGTGCTTAAATGACTTGTTATGCCTTGCATAACCACCCCCATTTTGATTTGAAATAAAATGGGTTCCCCCTTCTCTTTTTGGTTTCTTTGCCTTTGTTATTCGCTTTGCTCTTGGGAGTTCTTCTGTTCCTTCATGTTTTATCTTTTTGTTCTGTCTGATATGATTTTGGTCCTGTCTTAGCTTAAGTTGATTTTCTCCTTGCTAAGAATTCAGTGAAGTAACCATAGACAATAGTGGATTTATTATAATATGTCTTATTTTCTTCTGAGGACTAATGTAGACCTTTCTTTTGTAGAATTAAATCACACACATGATGATATTGGCCAAGGGAGCTCAGTGGGAATGCATTCCTCAATCCAGTTGGTCATAATTTTCCTCTAATATGAAAATCGGCAAGACCTTGTGGATGTCTTGTTGATTGCCAGTGCATTTTGCTAATATGCGTTTGTGTTGCCTATCAGAAAGATACCAGGGATGTCACGGCGAGTGGAATTCCCATGCAGGTACCTATCGGTGAGACATCAATCATCCTCCCAATGACTAGGAGTTCCCCATCAGCATGAAAGTCTCCTTCAGAGAAAGCTCTCGGTGAGACCCATGATGTCTCATTGACCAGCGATAGGGAGAAAGCATATCGGCAAGAGATTTTTTTCTTCGGGGTGAATTCTTGGCAAATTCTTTATGTCTCACCAACTACTGCGGAACGGGAAAACATTTCGGTGGGAGTTATCTTCTTTGATGTATGGTCTTGTCGAGCACCTTAAGTCTTGCTGACCACCAATAAGGATATGCATCTTGGTAAGAAACTTTTTGCGGCGGAGAGATGTCTTGGCGAGTACATTTGGTCTCACTGACAAAGCACAAAAGTAGGTCAATCGGTATGGGGTCTTGCAGTCTTGCCAACCCATGATGTCACACTGACATGTTGCTTCATCGAGGAGAGAATGAGATTGTCACGGTGACAAAAGTGAACTTGTGGAGGTTTCTCGGTGAGACACAAGGTGTCTATGGGATGTCTCCCCGATGAGAGAATGTTACAATGACACATTTGAAACAAAAAGAATACATGTCGGTATGACTACAGGAAGGTCTCCTCGAAATGAAAGATTGCTGGAGGATTCTGCGTTCGGCATAATGTCTGGCCGAATGAAGGAGGTCACACCAAAGAAGGTTGTCGTTGGGAGAATGGATTAAGTTTGATAAGATGTCTTACTGATGTGAGAAAGTCTTGTCGATCAAACAAGCCCTCCCTGAACTCAAATGAACTCTCGGCGAAGTGGGGAGACTTGTAAGGAAAGCAGCGGTGCGAAAACAACTTTCCTAACGTCAAAACCACAGGGGAGTAAGCAAACAATACTTTTAATTTTCTAAGTACAGTCCAATTAAGACACACATGAAGGAATTACAGAAATAGAGCAAATACACAAAGACAACTCAAACAATAAATTTTACGTGGGAAACCATTTTGGGAAAAAACCCACCACACCAAGTTGTATCTCTTTGTATTACAGTAACAAAATTACATACAATCAGAAAAACATCTTTCTGGTGTTAGTCACAGTAGCTTATTCTCAATGGTCAACTTGTTACAAAAATGTTCTCTCTCTACAACTCGATTCATTCGCTATGTTGATGATCAGGATCATTTTGCCTTTATTTAACACATTCTGATTTTTCCTTCTGTGCATCCTTATCTTCCATTGCCAACCATAGACAGTTTCCATTCGAGCCTTGATTTTTCCCTGCATGTTGTTTTTTCCAGCGTTGCAACTGTTACAAAAAACAATCGACATCAGTTTGAAAACTGCTTCCTCTGATTGGTCCAATAGGATGCCACACAGGAAAATCACACAGTCAACGACATTCAAATTTGTTGGCATATCGGTGAGACACTCACAGTGTCTCCCCATGCCACAAAGTAATCCCATCGATATCGCTAAGAGTTCAAACAGTTGGCAAGATGTTTTACCGAGCTCACTAGCTGCATTGACTTCAACCATCAATCAGTGAGACCCATCGCTATCGCCAGGAGATCATACTGGGATTCTGAAGTCATACCGAAGTCTTTGTCATCCATCGCATTCCTATCAGCAAATGATTCCTCTATCTGCAAAACGTTATATCGAAACCTTCAAATCATATCAATCAGACATTCCATCAGCAAGACACTATGTCTTCGCCAAGACCTTCTGCCAACAACCTTGTTCTACTCCAAAGCCTTTCACCTATCAGCAAGACCCCCATGGTTTTGGTGAGACATCATACCAAAATAGGACTTCCACTGAAAGTCACACTATTGCCAAGACTCGTGTCTATTGTCGTGACCTTTCTCTGAGCTACCTAAGTCTTACTGAAGACTTACTATCGGCAAGACTCAAGACTTTCACCGTGACGTTTCATCGAGCTCCACCATGTCTTACCGAGTTGGAAATACTTAAGCCCTTCGCCAAAACATTTCTCCGAGCGCCTAAAGTTAACCCGAAGACTTCTATCGGTGTGACTTATGACTTTTGCTAAGACTTCCCAGTGAAGTCTTTTGTCACCGTGAAGACTATGTGACATCTCCCATCAGCGTGACTTAGTTGCATTGTTGAGACATCTCCCTGCGACCTCTGTGTTACCCCGATAAGATCACACTGTCGCCCGAAGAAATCCATTCGCCAAAAGGTCATGTCGAATGCCAAAAGTCACAGCGATAGTCTTGTCGGCAAGACATCAACCCTATCATGCCGATATGAACATTTTAGAACTTTCAGAATAGTTAGTCGGCTAGACATCCATGATGTCACACCGACTTTTCCTTCAAGGAGTTTCTTGTCAGTAAGAATTGAGGCACGGATTCCAACAAGCTTCCACTTGATGAAGATCTTACTGACACCTCCAAAACATCATAAAAGTACTGAGATTCATGGGCCAAGAGGCCCATTGAGCTGGCACACCAACTGAACTTGTTTGTGCTCATAGGCTTTGTCAATGCATCTGCAACATTCTCCAGAGTATCCACTTTCTCTAAAGAGACCTTCCCATCCTCCACCATATCTCGTACAAAATGATATTGTGCATCTATATGTTTCATCCTGGCATGGAAAGTAGGAT
Organism: Sequoia sempervirens; assembly: GCA_007258455.2. Taxonomy (NCBI): domain Eukaryota; kingdom Viridiplantae; phylum Streptophyta; class Pinopsida; order Cupressales; family Cupressaceae; genus Sequoia; species Sequoia sempervirens. The sequence goes on from VDFB02331873.1 coordinate 77,574, forward strand.
TCTTTGTCAAACATATAGCACTCTGGCTGTCACAGTAGATAGTAATCTTTCTGCATCAAAGTCAATGTTAGAAAAAAAATGTTTTAACCAAATTGCTTTTTTACAGGCATGTGTCACTACCATGTATTATGCTTCTGTAGTAAACAAAGCGACTACAACTTGCCGCTTGCTCATCCAACTCACTGCACCACCATTCATCATGAAAATATATCCACTGGTGGATCTTCTGTTGTCAATGTCCCCTGCCCAATCAGATTCCACATATCCTCGAATGCTGAGAGTCCTTTGTGATTCAACCAAGTTTCCATGGTAACACAGAGCATAGTCTGAAGCGCCCTTCAGATATCTAAACACTCTCTTCACAACATCCCAATGTATTCTTCCAGGATTAGCCATAAACCGACTAAGAACTCCCACTGCTTGGGCAATGTTTGGCCTTGTACAGACCATAGCATACATGAGACTACCAATTGCACTTGCATAAGGAACACTGGTCATGTCCTCCATCTCAGAAGAAGATTTTGGACAATCCTCAATAGATAGCTTTGTTCCTTGTGTAGCTGGAACAACTAGTTGCTTGCATTTAGTCATACAAAATCTCTCTAGAATAGTCATAACATATTTACTCTGACTGAGCCAAAGCTTTATGTTCTTTCTATCCCTGGTTATTTCCATTCCCAGAATGTACCCTGTTGTACCAAGATCTTTCATCTCAAACTTTGCAGACAACTGAGACTTAAGATCAGAAATCATTAGCTTACTATTGCCTATGAACATCATATCATCAACATAGAGAGAAATAATAAGTATTTGATCACTTTCAGCTTTGTAATACACATAGTGATCACATTTTGATCTTACAAATCCCAATGACAAAAAAAATGTGTCAAACTTTTGGTACCACATTCTAGGAGACTGTTTTAAACCATACAGAGATTTCTTCAACTTGCAAACTAGTCTTTCTTTACCTTTTACCACAAAGTGCTCCAGCTGGGACATATAGATTTCTTCTTCAAGATCACCATAAAGAAATGTTGTTTTCACATCCATCTGTTCAATCTCTAAATCATATGCTGATGCAAGTGATAAAAGAAATCTAATAGATGTCAGCTTAGCTACAGGAGAAAAGATTTCTCCACAGTCAATTCCCTCTACCTAGGAATAACCTTTTGCAACCAGCCTTGCTTTATATTTTTCTACACTGCCATCCAAACCAATTTTCTTTTTGAATATCCATTTGCAACCTACGGATTTTCTACCTTTAGGCAATGGCACCAAACTCCAGGTATCATTCTTGTCTAATGATGCCATCTCTTCGTTCATGGCTTCCAACCAAGAGTTTGAATCATACATTTTAAATGCCTCTTTCACAGTCGTAGGTTCATCAGTGCTAGAAATTAAAGCATAAGCACACGAAGTTTCAATTAAAGAAAACCCATACCTATCAGGTTGCTTTCTTTCATGAGTTGACCTCCTCACAGGCTGAAGCTGAGGTGGTTCTTCATCTTCATCAAAACTTTCAGAACTACTCTAGCTCTCCTCAATATTAGGTACATTTTGATTTTTCAATTCCTCCTTATCTAGTGTCTGAGGAATTGCTACTACATTCTTTTCATTTTCTGATTTCTTCTCTAACTGCAGATCCAAAGTAGAAGGTTTCAGCTCACAAAAGATAATGCTTTTGCTATGCAAAACCTTCTCATTCTTAGGATTCCAAAGCTTGTATTCTTTTATGCCAACACTATAGCCTATAAATATACACTTTACAGCTTTTTTTTCCAACTTGGATCTTTTTTCAAATGGCACATATGCATATGCCTCACAGCCAAAGACATGAATATGTCTAAGAGATGGCTTCTTTCCAGACCATGCTTCCAAAGGTGTCTTCTCAACAAGAGTAGAGTTAGGAGAGTGATTTACCAAGTAACATGTTGTAGAGACTGCTTCAGCCTAGAATTTCTCCTCCAAGCCAGCACTGCTCAGCATACTTCGTGCTCTTTCCATTATTGTCCTGTTGAACCTTTCAACAATTCCATTTTGTTGTGGAGTGTAAGGTGTAGTCTTGTGTCTTTTGATCACATGATCTTTACAGTACCTTTTGAATTCATCTGAATAGAACTCACTGCCATTGTCAGTCCTTAAACATTTTATTTTTCTATCAGTCTAATTTTCTACAAGGTTTTTAAATTCCTTAAACTGACTGTACACTTCTGATTTACTTTTCAAAAAATATACAAATGCTCTTCTTGAATAATCATCAATAAATGACACATAGTATCTTGATTTAGACAGAGAAGGAACATTTATAGGACCAAACACATCAGAATGTATATAATCAAGTAAACTAGAAGTTTTGTGAGGACTGGAATAAAATGAAACATGGTGTTGCTTTCCATATATGCAATGTTCACAGAAATCAAATTCAAGGTTACAATCTTCAAGCCCTTCTACCAGGTTTTTATTTTTCAAAGTTTTTAAACCTTTTCCACCAATGTGGCCAAGCCTATGATGCCAGAGCATAGTCTTCTCTACTGGAAGTTTAATCTCCATGGAGTTTACACCATCAGGAACATTTTCCTTCTTTTCTTCATGAGTAGCCTTAAGTGACTTTGCAGAGACACTATTGCATTGAATAGCTTGTGCATCCAGCTTGTACAGAGTACCAATTCGAGCACCCCTAGCCAGCACCATAGAGCCTCTAGTCATCTTGCAGCCATTTCCAGAGAATGTGACTTGCACTCCGATATCATTCAACTTACTTATAGAAAGTAGGTTTCAAGTCAGACTTGGTATATGCATCACATCATTGATTCCCTTCACTCTTCCATCAGGGAATTGAATTTTGACTCTTCCACGACCAAAAATTTCCAAAGATGAATCACTTGCCAAGTACACCTTTCCACCATTGTATACTTCGTACTTCGTGAAGCATTCTCTATGAGATGTCATGTGGAAAGATGCTCCAGAATCAATTAGCCAGACATCATCTGATGCCCGTGTAGCCAAAGCTGCAATGAAGGCGTCTGCATCACTATGAGAAGAATCATTTCCAGAAGAGTTCTTCTTTTTCTCCTCCTTGCAATCCTTTGGACATGACGGGTTGTCCACGGTTCTGTTAGGGTTAGAGATGGCCCGGATATCCCCAGCAATTAAATCACCGATTTAAATAATAAGCGAGCTTAAAGCATACAGAATAAATCATAACATAGAGAATTTAACATGGTTCACCCAATGCGGGCTACATCCACCAAGCGCAACCAATCAATACTTTTTATTATCCGATTAAAACCCTGGCCACAATCACCATGGGAATAATCACATTTTTCATCATCTTGTAACCCCCATCCAAGCACTTTTAACAAGCTTTTAGAAGCTTCCAGAATTAGGGTTTTACAAAGTCAGTTTTCTTTCTTTTTCGAAGATTTTTCCTTTTTTGCTGATAACGCGAAAAAAATGGCAATTTTTTTTTCTTAGGGGCTGTGACCCCGGTGAGGACAAGGGGCTGGGGTGTATAGTATACCATGGGCTATACAGTATAGCATGATCAATCACCACATACCAACAATCTCCCACTTGGAGACTGATCAGGCTCCACACCATTACAACCTCCCACTTGGAGACTGATCCTGGACAACACTGCTACACTTACAGCTCCCACTAGAAATAAGGACCTTGGACCCTGTTGCTTTGTTATACTTGAATTCAACCTTGAAGGCCAATCGAAGCTGAAGAGGAGCTCAGCTTCTCTCTTGGCACCACCTTCATAAACATATCCGTTGGATTGACATCTGTATGTATCTTGTCCAGCTTGACCTGTCCATCTTCCAACACTGACCAAATGAAATGATATCTCAATTGTATGTGTTTTGTTTTAAAATGTAAGGCAAAATTCTTTGCAAGATGTATAGCACTCTGACTGTCTGTAAATAAGTAATTTCCATCCTGTTGTTTTCCCAACTCATCCATGAAAAGTTGCAGCTATATCATCTCCTTTGCTGCCTCTGTTGCAGCAACATACTCTGCCTCTGTGGTGGATAAAGCAACCACCTTTTGCAATCGAGAAATCCAACTCACTGTTGTCCCACCAACTGTAAATACATAACCTGTGGTACTTCGCCTGGTATCTATATCCCCTATCAAATCTAAGTCAACATAGCCTTTTAAATCAATATTAGAGCCCCCAAAACATAAACACTTATTGGATGTACCTCTCAAATACATGAGAATCCATTTTACTGCATTCCAATGCTCAACTCCAAGATGACTCAAATACCTACTAACAACTCCTATGGCATGTGCAATATTCGGTTTCGTGCATACCATGGCATGCATTAAACTGCCTACAGCTGAAGCATATGGTACCTTGGACATTTTTTCTTTCTCCTCTTGTGTCTTTAGACACATATCCTTAGTCAATTTAACATGACTAGGCAAAGGTGTGCTGACAGCTTTTGCATTCTCCATATGAAATCTCTGCAACACCTTTTCAACATAATTAGCCTGAGATAAAAACAATTTTCTGTTTTTCCTATCTCTACAAATTTTCATACCAAGGATTTGCTTTGTTGCATCCAAATCCTTCATAGCAAAAGATTTTGCTAACTGTTGTTTTAGCTCACTTATGTGATCCATGTTAGACCTAGCTACAAGCATGTCATCAACATACAAGCATAAAATAATGTAGCTGTCATTATCCAACCTCTTAAAATAAACACAATGGTCAGAGTTACACCTGTTGTAGCCTTACTCAGCCATAAAACTATCAAAATTCAAATACCATTGTCGAGGTGCTTGCTTCAAGCCATATAAGCTTTTCTTCAATCTGCACACTAGTTTCTCCTTACCTTTGACCTCAAATCCTTGTGGTTGTTCCATATATATTTCCTCTTCTAAATCACCATGGAGAAAGACTGTTTTAACATCAAGCTGTTCTAAATGCAAATCTTCAGCAGCCACAATACTTAAAACAATACGAATAGAAGTCATTTTAACAATAGGAGAAAAAATCTCATCAAAATCAATACCCTGTTTCTGTGCAAATCCCTTTACAACTAATCAGGCTTTAAATCTTTTCTTACCTCCATCCTCCTCTTTCAACCGATAAATCCATTTGTTTGGTAAAGCCTTTTTTTCTGTAGGCAACTTGCATAATTCCCAAGTCTGATTTTCCAGCAAGGAGTCTATTTTTTCTTTCATTCCATGCTCCCACTGAACCTTGGTATCCACCTGCATAGCTTCATCTTAATGATACGGTTCTGACATCAGTTAACTTTCAAATGGTATATAAAGAGGGAGAATGGATTACGGGGTCTACTTATCCTTGAAGATTGTCTAACAGGAGTTTGTGGTATTTGTTGCTGCTGTTGTTGCCCAACATGAGGAACCACTGAAACATTATTGTTGGGAACATCATCCAACACTACATAATCATTTTCTTTCTTCTCATGCTACAACAACAGATCTTTCATACAACACTTTTTCATTGAATATGACATCACCGCTTCTCACAATTTTTCTGATTTTCAAAATCGCCCAAAACCTATAACCAAATTCATCAATGCCATATTTAATAAATACACATTTCTTTTGATTTTTGCATCAAGCTTGGTTCTATTTTCAGAATCTACATGTGCAAATGCTTCACAACCGAAGGTTTTGAGAAAAGAATAACTCACCTTCTTACCCTTCCATGCTTCCTCTGGAATACCACAATGCAAAGGATTAGAGGGACCTCTATTGATTAAATAAACAACAGTGTTTACAGCTTCTGCCCACATTTTTAAAGGCAACCCAACATGCAATCTCATAGTCCGTGCACACTCCATTATTGTTCTGTTCATGCACTCAGCCACTCCGTTTTCTTATGGAGTCCTTGGAACCGTTTTCTGCCTATGAATACCATTAGAGGAACAATAATCTTCAAACTCTTTATTGCAATACTCACCACCATTATCAGATCTGAGACATTTTATCTTTTTACCCGTCTCATTCTCAACCAAGCTTTTCCATTTTTTGAAAGTTTCAAATACATCAGATTTCTGCCTAAGGAAATAAATCCATAGCTTTCTAGTTGCATCATCAATGAATGTAACATAATACAGAGAGCCACCGAGAGAAGATACCTGAGCTGGTCCCCATACATCTGTATGCAAAAGCTCCAACTTCTCATCTTTCGTTTACTTCCCATCCTTGAGAAAACTAACTCTCTTTTGTTTTCCATGACACAACTTTCCACAAAATCTATATTAACACATTTTTTAGACCACGGTAAAACATTATTTGAATATGAATTACTTTCTTACCTTTTTGCACTCATATGCCCAAGTCTATTATGCCACAGTGTTGATTCAGAGTCCACAACAACTGTATGATCTTCTACCTACTAAACTGCAACAACTGTTTCTGAACATTGACCCTTTTCTATAACAATTAAAGAGTAGAATAGTATAATCTGCGTACAAAAGATATAAAGGTGCCTACTTTCACACCTTTTGCTACGACTAAGGCAACCTTTGTGACCTTCCAATTTTTATCACTAAATCTAACAACACAACCTTCATCATCTAGTTGTCCTGTTGAAATTAAATTTCTGCTTAACTTTGGAACATGCCTTACCTCATGTAGTAGCCAATGATTCCCATTATGCAACTTAATCTTGATTCTCCCCTTTCCAACAACCTGACAGGGTTCGTTATCTCCTAAATAAACCAGCCCAAAATCCCCTTGGACATAATCAAGAAAATAACTTCTATGGGGGGTAGCATGAAATGAAGCCCTTGAATCTAATACCCAAGAATCATCAGCATTATAAAGGGAAAGAATCTAAGCATCCTCATCAGATTTATTAATTACCACATTTGCATCTTTGCTTCCTTCCTTGTTGTCTCCATCTTTATTTTTCCGAGCCCAGTAATCTTTCTTCAAATGACCCGGCTTACCATAGTACCAGCAATCCCTCTTATCTCTGGATTGGGACCTTTTATCCTTTGATTTTCCTCGTGACTTCCCACGATTTCCAGAATTGTTTCCTCTCTCCTTTGTTCTGCCCCTACTTTTTGCATTCAAAACACTGTCTGATGTGGATGTTCCACCTGAGCTTTTCCTACGAATTTCCTCGCTCAAAATAACACCAACAACATCATCAAACTTCAATGTATTCGAACCCGAGAAGCGGTGCTAGCGACCATTACCAAGCTATTCCAGCTTTTAGGCAAAGAACACAGAATCAAAAGAGCCCTAACTTCTTCATCAAAGTTTACTTTTATAGAAGTTAATTGACTGGTGACCATATTAAACTCATTCAAATGATCAGTAACTGACCCACCTACCATTTTCATATTAAATAGATGCTTCATAAGAAATACCTTATTCGAAGCGGAAGGTTTTTCATATAACTTCGCCAGGGTTTTCATCAACTCTTGAGTTGTCTTTGCTGCTGTAATATTAAACGCCACCGATTGTGCTAGGCATAGACGAATACTGCCAAGAGCCTTTCTATCCAAGATCTCCTAGTCCTCATCTGACATTGTTGCAGGTTTCATGGCTTTCCCTTCCAATGGCCGCCATAAATCATTTTGATAGAGATAGTCCTCCATCTGCATCTTCCATAACTAATAGTTCTGCCCATTAAACTTCTCAACCTTCTTACCCTCGTCTGCCATTGCTCCCACTCAACCATGAGATCTTCCTATAGACGGTAATCGAAACACAACTCGCTCTGATACCACTTGTTAGGGTTAGAGATGGCAAATATCTAACAATTAAATGCAGATTTAAATAATAATAAAAAAGAGAAACTAAAACATACACAGAATAAATCATAACATAGAGAATTTAAAGTGGTTCACCCAATCTGGGCTACATCCACCAAACCGCAGCCATCCAATACTTTTATTATCCAGTGCAAAACCTATTACAATCTCGCGAATAATCGCATTTTTCATCATATTGTAACCCCCATCCCAACCCCTTTTAACAAGTTTTTAGAAGCTTCCAGAATTAGGGTTTTACAAAGTCGGTTTTCTTTCTTTTTCAGAGATTTTTCCATTTTTGCTGATGACGCGAAAAAAATGGCAAAATTTTTTTTTCTCAGGGGCTGCACCCCCGAACCCCCGCTTGGGGCCCGACCCGGCCCCGGACCCTGGTGAGTACAGGGGGCCGGGGTGTACAATATACCATGGGCTATACAGTATAGCATGATCAATCGCCACATACCAACAGTTCCAGCACTTCATCTTTGACTTCTTGCCAGGAGACTTTGATCTCCCTTCTGATTTCGATTTGGACTTCTTGTCCTTCTTCTTGCCTTTCTCCTTTGGTCTACCTCTAACAGCTAGAGCCTCCTTTTCCATCTCAGAAGATTTTCTTCTCATTTCTTCTGATAATAGAGAAGCAACAACATCTTGCATCTTGAATGAGGATGTTGTACTCCCAATAGCCATCACCAAATGATCCCACGAATCAGGCAAAGAACATAACAATAGCATGCAATGATCTTCTTCTTCTATCTTCACACCAATAGATCCTAACTAAGCAATTAGCATGTTGAAAGCATTCAAGTGATCAGCAACACCAACTCCATCTTGCATCTTCAAGTTGTATAGCTTCTTCCTCAAGAACAACTTGTTCACCAAGGACTTGCCTTGATAAATAGCAACTAGCCTTGTCCACAAAGAGGCTGCAGTCTTTTCTTCATGCACATTCAGAAGAACAGAGTCAGCTAAACAGAGCCTTATCAGCCCTTTTGATTTTCTATAAGATAGGTCCTAATCCTCTTGCTTCATGCCTTGAGGCATTGTTCCAGACATAGCAGTCTAAAGATCACGATCAACTAACATATCTTCCATTTTGAGTTTCCACAGCTCAAAATTGCTACCATTGAATTTCTCTATTTCCATCCTACTGGATGTGCTCACCATCTCAATCTACAATTAAATTAACAGACCTCTACCAGACTCCCACTAAAAAGGATTTAACACAGAAAACCCAACCCACTCACAAGGACACCACAACTGGCTAGGCTCCGATACCACTTGTAAGGAAAGTAGCAGTGTGGAAACAAATTTCCTAATGTCAAAACCACAAGGGAGTAAGCAACCAATACTTTTAATTTTCTAAGTACAGTCCAGTTAAGACACACATGAATGAATTACAGAAATAGAGCAAATACACAAAGACAACTCAAACAACAGATTTTACGTGGGAAATCCTTTTGGGAAAAAACCCACCACACCAAGTTGTATCTCTTTGTATTACAGTAACAAAATTACATACAATCAGAAAAAAATCTTTCTGGTGTTAGTCACAGTAGCTTATTCTCACTATTCAACTTGTTACAAAAATGTTCTCTCTCTACAACTCGATTCATTCGCTCTGTTGATGATCAGAATCGTTTTTCCTTTATTTAACACATTCTAATTTTTCCTACTATACATCCTTATCTGCCATTGCCAACCATAGACAATTTCCATTCGAGCCTTGATTTTTCCCTGCATGCTATTTTTTCCAACATTGCAATTGTTACAAAAAATAATTGACATCAGTTTAAAAACCGCTTCCTCTAATTGGTCCAGCAGGATGCCACACAAGAAAATCACACGGTCAACGACGTTCAACTTTGTTGGCATATCGGTGAGACACTCACAGTGTCTTCCCAATGCCACAAAGTAATCCCATCGATATCGCTAAGAGTTCAAATAGTCGGCAAGATGTTTTACCGAGTTCACTGGCTGCATTGACTTCAGCCATCGGTCGGCGAGACCCATCGCTATTGCCAGGAGATCATACCAAGATTCTGAAGTCATACCAAAGTCTCTGTCGTCCATTCCATTCCTATCAGCAAAGGATTCCTCTATTCGCGAAACGTTATATTGAAACCTTCAAATCATATCGATCAGACATTCCATCGGCAAGACACTACATCTTTGCCAAGACCTTCTACCGACAACCTTGTCCTACTCTGAAGCCTTTCACCTATCGACAAGACCCCCACGGTTTCGGTGAGATGTCATACCGAAACAAGACTTCCACCAAAATTCACACTATCACCAAGACTCGTGTCTATCGTCGTGACCTTTCTCTGAGCTACCTAAGTCTTATCGAAGACTTACTATCGGAAGGACTCAAGACTTTCACCATGACATTTCATCGAGCTCCACCATGTCTTACAGAGTTGGCAAGACTTAATCCCTTCGCCAAGACGTTTCTCTGAGCGCCCAAAGTTAGCCTGAAGACTTCTGTCGGCGTGACTTATGACTTTCGCTAATACTTCCCAGCGAAGTCTTTTGTCACCGTGAAGACTATGTGACATCTCCTGTTGGCGTGACTTAGTTGCATCATTGAGACATCTCCTCGTAACCTCTGTGTTATCCCAATAAGATCACACTGTCACCCATAGAAATTCATTCACCAAAAGGTCATGCTGAATTCCAAAAGTCACAGTGATAGTCTTGTTGGCAAGACATCAACCCTGTCACGCCGATATGAACATTTTAGAACTTTTAGAATAGTTAGTCGGCCAGACATCCATGATGTCACACCAACTTTTCCTTCAAGTATTTTCTTGTCAGTAATAATTGAGGCACAGATTCCAACAAGACTTTGGTATAAGGCCTCACCAAACATGGATGGGGCCTTCGACATGAGGTCGCTACGATTTCTCCTCGACCATGGAATGTCCTGCCGATAGAAGGGGGACCCCCACTGGAATGAAATGAACTCAGTGAGATGTCTCGCCGATGGCCGTTGGTCTTGCCGAAGGGATGGTGCCCTTGGTGTAGTATTTTGAATTCACTAGGAGTTCTCGCCAAACGGTGAATGTCTCACCGAAACATACTGAGCTTGGGGAGAATGAAGGGGGTTCGCTAAAACATCACACCGACAAGTGATAATCACCCTGATGCATTTTCTCCCTTCGGTGTAACAAAGTGCACCCAATATAAGGTCTCGATGACCCGGGGATCTCTTGGTGACGGAATCAAGTGAGTTCGGGATGATGTCTGGCCAAAGCTTGAGGGTCTCCCCGACATAAAGATGAGCTCATCAAAGGGGATTCTAGGTCTCGCCGTAACATCCCAGCGAGGATAAGAAGTCTCTCTGAGAATGAAGGGGTTTGAGTTTGAGGAGAAAGGAGGAGATCGACATGAAGTCTTCCCAACATGGAGGAGTCTCCCCAACCTGGTTGGGCATCGCTGAAAGAAAGAAAGGCTCTCTATGATGTCTTAGCGAGGGGACCTAGTCTCACCGATGTTTTCCCATAAAGATGGGCTCGGAGAGACTCCTGGCTGAACGTCTTATTTTCACTGGGATGTTTTTCCGATATGACAAGGTCTCCTCGACGTAACACCTGAGCTCACCCAAGAGTTATCCCTTCGCCATAACCTCTGGCTGAACAAGTAAAGTCTTGCCAAAGTAGAAGGAGCTTGAGCTTGAGGGGATAAGAATGAGCTCAAAGAGAAAGGAAAGGCATTGCCATAAGGTCTCACAAACCCGATAGGGTCTTACCGATGCAGAACGGGCTCGCTGAGAGAAGAAGGACTTCATCATGTGGTCTTGCCGAAGGAATGCAGTCTTGCTGAGAGGTCCTATGGTATCGATATGACTTACAAAGCTCGCCAGGGTATCTTGCTGACTGTCTAATGCTATGTCGATGGTTTCTAGAGGAGACGTGATCACATCGAGGAGACACGATGAGTTTCTCACTAACATGCGATTCCATTCAAACCACCTTTGACCACCTGAGAAGCTTGCATGGCGTATGCCTGGCCAATCAGAAGAAACTAAAGGAGTGACTCATTGGCCCTTTGACCGATTGACTATTCCTGTGAAAGAAGACCAACAGAATGCAAGCGAGAGGGATTCATTATGAGATTAGGGGGCGATGGATTGACTCGGGTGGTGCGAAGATTTGAAAGGAGGCCAAATGGTGCTTCCAAAAGATGGCTAGCATTCAGAGAAATCCAAAACGTGAAGGAGGCCATAAGAACGAAGAAAATGTGACTCACAAGGATAGCTATAGTGACCACTGACAGGGATAGATCAGTATTAATGGTGATATTTTGGAGCATTCAAGGCGGACCCGATGGAGTTCAAAGATGGACACAAAGGAATGGAGTAAATGTTGTAGCTACCAAAAGATCTAAGAGGCTTCTCCTAAGGGTAGAAAATATTTCATCAACATGGATAGTAGGGCTTCACATTGAATGCAACATTGACTCTCTTTAGAAAGATCTAAGAGCCGACCCTCCTATAGACAACAGATATTTTGAAAACCCTAATATAGGAGACATCACATTCCTTTTGGTACATTATATATATGCCATTCTAGTCTCTTTGTAAAGGTTTAGAAGAAAAAAGAACAAAAAGGTTAGAAAAGTTTTAGAAGTGAGAAAAATTAGAAGTTAAGAGCAGTAGCAAAGAAGGAATAGAGACAGTTAGGGGAGACAGAGCTGCATCTTGAATCTCTGTAATGGGAGCTTCTTTTGTCTTCTTAGTTCGGAGTTAGATTTAGTAGGAGCCAATAGTGTATCTTTCTAGTTTTCTTAGTGTAGATGGGAATGGTCTGAGGATATGGATTCTCTGTACACTGGTGATTGTGCCAGCTTTGTAAATATTGCTTATATGTTTCACTAACAGTAGAAGCAATCAAATTTCAATCTACTTCACATTGTGTCCCTAAATGGTATTTATCTTAGGTTAATCATTTGATTTGTGAAGTCTTCAAAGGAATGAAATGTTATTTTGTGTTTTATTAAAAAATGGTAACTAGTACTATGTTATAGAAATCAACACTGAGAATGAACGCAACTGTGTTAACCACAAGTTAATTTTGTTCTTCAGTTTTAGTTTACAATTCCTTGAAGCTAACAAGTCCAGTTAAAGTTGGATGAATTAATGTTCTTTCCTGTTCCAAAAATTTGATATATCTTTTGTTGTTTCTTTAAAAACCCCAGTTAGATTAGGTTTTAAATTCATGTTTGATCTAAAAACAATCCAGAAGCTCAACACTAGCAGACCCCTTGAATATTACTATTACATTGACCAATTGAGCAACATCAGCATAGTTGAGAACCAACTACAAAGACCTTGGGAGCTGAGATATCCATGTGATCATCTTTCTCTTTCAGGAGAAACAGAACAACAATATTTTGTTTACATGTTGTTGTGCCACTTGGACCATCAACATGACTTAGCCTACCCACAAAAAGGGAAATGAGAATCTTGAACCCCCAAGTGAACAAGTTGAGACCCCACAAGTAAGCCTTGGAAAAAAATACACCAAGAAAAGTGGGTGAGATTTGGCTCAACACTTGCAAACCAAATGGAAGAAAATATTTTAAGCAAAATAGTCACTGAAGACTGGAGGTGCCATCTTTTGTTCAAACAATCAATCATAGGAAAATGGAGTGAAAACCATTGATAACTAAGCCTAGGCTTGTAGTTTTTGAAAGGGGTGTATGGGTACCACTTCCAGTCCTTCCACCTGAGCTCGGTGGCATGAATAGCCACCTTATGAAGCATGTCAACCAGAATAGCATTCACTAGGTCATTGTAGGTTTCACGGTCATGGTTTTGAAAACCAAAATGAGCATGGAAAGCTTCCCAAGGTAGAGTGTGCATTGTGGTTCTATGAAATAAATCCTAAAGGGTCTGGATACCCTTCTTATGAAACCTAAGAGCCTTAAGCCAAGGAATCTTGGCCAATGACTGACCAACATTTGCAAAAGAGGAGATTGGACCAAACATTTTGTTGATTAAGCGAGAGCCAATCACAAAATCTAGAACCGGACTAGTGGAGCCAGGGCTTGACAACCTCCCAGGCTTTCCAAATGCTCTTGGCCATGAAAGTTCCCACAATTTGGATTGGCTTCCTCATAACTAGAAGGACTTAAAAGCAGATTCCCTTCCATGAAGGTTTGTGCACTAGAAAGTTGGATTGAATGCAATGCCTGAGGATGATTTTCCAAGCCTCGTCACCAATAAGAGCTCTCATAATCCATTTGAAACAAAGAGAAATCCCTTGCCATTCGGTGGAAAGAAGGCCAAGCCCACCAGAGTCTCTAGGCAGGTAGCAAAACTCTCAGGCAACGTGGTGAAACCCTTGGTTAGTTTCAGAAGAGGCCCAGAGAAAATCATGAAGTAGCTTCTCTAAGTTAGCATATGAGGCCTTGGAAGAGGCCCAACATGACGAATTATAAACATGAGTCACTGCTAACACCTTTGAGGAAATATGGAATTTTCTAGCTAGAGAGAGTGGCTTGGTAATCTAGAAAGCCAGTTTTTGCTCATCCAAGAAAGTATTGCTTGCTATAAATCAGCGAAAGAAGCCTAAAAGGCAAAAGGAATGTCCATAAATTGAAATATTTTGCTAGGAGTGATTCACTTCTATCCATAATGTTGAATCCATTGGGGACTGGGAATAAAGGACTATTTGTAACATAAAGTTTTGTGTCATTGAATGGAAAAACTTGAGGCCAAACAAAAGGTCTCAAGACAATTAAGAGCATCTTTGACATTATTTTTATTTTCCAACAAGGTAAGGAAGGAATCATCAGCGAAGTGGCCATTAATCAGCTGAGCTAGCGAATTAGGAAAAGCGATGTCGTGAACCTACCTTTGGGAGACAACATGAGCCAACAAATACCCAAAACCCTTAGCAACAAGCACATAAAGCGAGGGGGCAAGTGTACAACCTTAGAAAATGGAGCGAAATAGACCAAAGCAAGGGGACTGGCAGCCATTAATGGTGATGCAAGAAGAGGCGTTAGAAAATAATATTTGCACAAACTGTATGAATTAAGGACTAAAACCTAGCATAGTAAGAATAACAAGTATGAAAGGCCATTCAATGCAATCATAAGCTTTAGTGAAATCAATCTTTAGAAAGATTTCCTTTTGATTTAAGCATCTCACCCATTGCATGCCTTCCTAGACACTAATAATGTTGTCTAAGATGAACTTGGATTTAATAAATCCAATTTGCTCCGGGCGCACAATCTAAGGTAGAAGATGGTGGATTTTCAAGGCAAGGGCTTTGGCAATGATTTTACAAGAGACATTGAGGATCGTGATGGGCTTCCAATTGCAAATATCCCCAGGATCACTAGATTTAGGTGTGAATTTAATATTACCTTTGTTGATTATATTTTCTAAAGTTTTACAATGAAAAGCTTCAAGGTAAACCTTATGCAGATCTTTCCCAACACAATCCCAAAGGGCCTTGTGAAATTCACATGGGAATTCATCAATTCTTGGGGCCTTATCATCAACCATAGTTTTGATAGCTTCTTTAAGATCGTCAATTGTGAGTAATTTCTCACAAAAGGTTTTCTAGGTTGAGGAGAGCCTAATTCCACTCCAAAGTGTACTCTTGAGTTGTGAACACCTGCTCATAGTGCCTAACAAATGCCTTGAGAATGTGAGGTAGTTTAGAAAGCACAATGTTGTCTTCTTTGATTTGTTTGATATCAAGAGATGAGTGCTTGGCTCTGAGATCCAAAAAAAATATTTCAAGGCACGATCTCCAATTTTAATCCAGTGAAGTCTTGGATTGCTCTCCTCTAGTAGTATAATTATCAACAACTTGTTTGTTATTCCTTAACTCCACAACCCTAAATTATAGAGAAGGGAAAATGGGTTAGTCGCAAAGGCTTCAATGGTAGTATGGAGGTTAGATGTTATTGCTTCATAGAATCATCTGCAAAAGATGGATAGTTGGCACCCATAAATGTAGAGAAACCTCACAGTGTGAGTGACAACATCATTCCACCAAATAATGTAGCATGTATTGTGAGGTGGCATACACCCCAAATTCCAAACAGTGTTGATGTGGGCCAACATGGGCTACTGACTCAACAAGGAAGTGTTCAAAAAGAACTAGGTCCTACTAGCACAAGGCTACCCCATTCACTACAAAATGTAATGGGAAAATGGTCTAACAACGTCACATCCACTAATGGTCTTACTAGCAATGGTGAAGAGCTGGAAAAAGAGAAAAGAGATTGAGCCGAGATCATAGCATGATCAAGGCGTTTAAATATCCTATTAGATCCAACTTGATAATTGCACTAAGTGTGCCAAAGAGAATGAGAGTGGTGGTGGCCAATATTGGGGTTGAAGAAACCCAATTTATTATGGATGCAATACCATGCCTCTCTTTTGCCAATTGCTCATCGAAATAGTAGAGTACCATCCTTGTTATACACCACCTCAACCATATTGAAATCCCCACAAAGTATCCAACTAGCAACTAGCATTGAATTAGCAAACCGACACTAGAGAAGAGATCTTTCAACAACATCATTTGAGGTATAAACATTAATAATCCCAAAGGAATAATTATCAATGTTACGAAGAATCTAGATGAGCTGATGTGTAGGGTCAAACCCATGATCAACCACACAAGCATGTGACTACGTCGATAGAAGGGTGACCACTTTGCCACGTCCAGCCTCATGTTTAGTACAATACATTTTACTAGTTGGCCAAATGGAACAAGAAGCTAAAGAAAGAAAAAAACCAACTTTCACTTCTTGAAGACATAAAACATCAATACCAACATATTTCTGAAGAGTATCTCTAATGGAATACTTGCTAGGGAGGTCTGTCAAACCTCAAACATTCCATAAGAGGAAATTCATGAATTGAATTCCTCCATTTCATTAGAGTCTAAATCCTCATCCAAAGTGGAGAAGAGATTCTGTAAAAAATTTGTTGGGACTGAACCAATTTGAATAGTTGGACATGAATTTCTTTGTTTCTCTTGAAAATATTCTCCTTCTTCTAGAGGTCGAGAAGGACTTTGATGCCTCTTATGAACTTTCGACAGGGGAGGAGACTCAGTCGGTTGTGTTATCATAATTGAGGTAGGTTGGAGTGTAGCCTTAGGCCTTGACCACACTAAAGTGCTATTAGAGCCCATCTAGGCTTCCTTCCCCTTTGCTAAAGGGTTTGAAACTTCTTTTACCGATTCAGGGGTTTTGGAAACCATCCTAGAGCCATTAGACTTGTTTCTCTAGTTGGTAATCGTTGTCCATTTTTCCTTTGGTTTGGTAGCAACACCTTTCGCTTGACTGGGCTTATCAGCATCTCGTGGTGGCAAAGGAGTACGGGGAACTACCAAAGGGAAATCCTTAATTTTGTGGTCAATGAACTAACAACTATAACAAGTATTCGACAGGTTAAAATAAGTGACCTTCTAGGTATGCCGAAAAGAACCAATTTGAATATCAATGGACTCTTTCAAATCCTATGAAAGGTCCACTTCGACACATAATCACTTTTTAGGTTGAGCTTGAAATAATCTAATTGGTTTGACACAAATAACCCTCCCCAGAGAGGAGGAAATATGTTGCAAAAAATGCACACATGGCAATGACAAACTAGGAAAATTATTCCAAACTGGAATTTGTATCATGGTGTCATCTAAGACAGCGAAGTCCCAAGTCTACAAATGGAAAACCAACAAAGAGGATAGGACATACCAAGGACCATGGTTTAGGATTTCCTGAACATCACTCACCTTCACAAAGTGAAAAAGAAAAAAACCTTTAGTCAAATTTTGGACCATATCAAGGCAGACCCCATGAGGGACCCAAGCCTTTTGAACCCACTCTTTAAGCACACTTTTAGGGGGAGTCCTCCCTTCAATATAACCAACAAGAGTATGCTCTCTAACCATTGACATACAAAATTAAAATTAGGCATGGGTAATACCACATCTGTCGGGGAATCCAAAGAATTACCTCATGGAACACTTTCAAAACAATTTTTTGGGGATGTTTGTTCAAAGGAGGATCCATTGAGCAATCATTGAATTTCCAACACCAACAAGAACTGTTGAGTTAGAGTTGGTTAAAGGCATAATAAAACCAAGAAAACCGTAGTAAATGTGGTCATACACATAATAAATGAGAAAATATTGCACTTAAGGCATGGATGGTGCTTGAGAGGGGCCAAGAATGATTGCGGACATAAGAAACCTTAGTAGAGCTCATTCACCCACCTCAAACCCATCTTATACACTTTTTTTAATATTCTATGAGACTATTTTGTTTTATATGAGTTAAAATGATTGAAATGCAAATGAATTCAACAAGTATCTTATTATTGTATGTTTTTTATTTTTTTATGACTTATATGAGTTAAAATGACTGAAACGCAAATGAATTCAACAAGTATATTATTATTGTATGTTTTTTATTTGTTTAAGACTTTTGGCTATCAAATTTTTTACTATTTTAGATATTTTTGACATTTTTTTATTGGTATAAATAATAATCAATTTTATTTTAAGAGTATATTTGTGATCAATATGCTTACTTTTGTGATCATTTTATCATTACTTTTTTAATTGAAATATAAATCAACGTATATTGGAAATTTTCTTTATTTAGGAATAACTGACAATTACCATGGGAAGGAATAAGCAAGGAACACTTGATAAAATTGAATTAGAGAAACAAAAATAAAGGGAACATATGAAAAGGCTTCATCAAATGAGAAAATTTGGAGAAGTTACATCTTGAATACCAATTGATATGAATGTAGAAACAAGTCCCAAAACACCCATTGAAATAAGAAATGTTGAACCAAATTTACCTAATGCAAATGAAGAACGCATTCCAATAAAAAACCTCTTAAAATTATTCATAAAATACCAAAATATCTAATTGAAATTTATAAAAAATATTTTAAAACTAATTCCCAATTAAATTCCTAAACACACTTGTAGAATAATTGTCAATAAAGTATGGAAACAAATATTTGAAAGCTTAAGTGAAATAGGAAGTTGCCATTTTTTGTTGAAATGATAAAAAAAATATTAATTTTAGCTCGACACTATGAATGTCCTTGGTTTAAGAGCATCTAATATTGATGGTGAAAGAATTGTCGTAATAAATCCAGCTAGTGCATACCAATCAATAGGTTTAACCTCACACACTAAGTTTAGTAATGTTACTCAACGTGCTCTTACATCAATTATAGTACGCAATGAAACCAAAAAAATAATTTGATTAAAAAAACAAGTAGATCACTAAAGATAACTATAAAGACACTATTGAAAACCATTGGGAGACATGAAATAGTTAAAGATCCCAATAATAATGCACTATGGGAATTCTCAGGTAGACTCCCATGTAAAGACAAGGTTGTTGATTCCTTAAGAGCAATAATTGAACAATTGTAGAAAGATAACACGAGTTTCACCCAATCAAAGAGATGTAAGAAGGAGAATTGGATCTCAAAATCGTGAACCACACCCTAAACATTTTTCAAATATGACTTAAACACAATTTTATCAAATTTTTTTATTGAAATTTATCCTTTTCTTTTTTTTAATTTTTTTTAATTTTTTTTTATAGACTGCAGGAATCGGGTAGCACGACCCCCTATAAACTGCAGTGCGCCTGGTAAAATTTTTAACGTGACCAGCGGCGCTGGCGCGACACGTCCTCCGGTACCACGGGACGGGGGGAGACTAGAACTCGTGACCAGCAGAGCCACAACAGAATTACTTAGCCAACCGAGCTAGGGCCCCGCCCTTATTGAAATTTATCCTCAAATAAGAATTTGTTAAAGGTATTTTGAGATGGCTAGACCTTTTATCTAAAAATGAATCATGCACACACTACATTTTTCTCTAGGATCCATATTAATTTTCTTTGCATTATGATATTTATCATCATATATGTGTTACTTTGAACACTAACAATGTTTTGAAGGAATGTATGATACAAGTCTCACCCAAATCCTCAAGATATTTTATTTCAATTGTCTTATGTGAAAGAGTGGATGCAATTTTTTATATAAGAAGTTGTATTTGAAAGGATCATGTGTTAATTGTGGTAGTTTGCAACATTTATAAACATGTATACATATAGAAAGCACCCATGAAATTAAAAAAAGTAGTTAGTTTTGGATTCAAATAAAATTCAATAATATATGGGGTAAAAGATGGAAAATAGTTAAAGAGATGTGAGTTAGTAAGTATAGATATATTTGTAGCTGAATTTATTAGAATATTTCAAGATAAAATAGTGTACGACTTTGCAATTCATACACACATATCTTGATGGTTGGATGAGTAATGCAAGTTATGTAAGGATACATTTGATCTTGGTACCATTATTTATAATATATATTTTATTGAGAATTATACATTACAACTACAAAATGAACTACATTCCCAATATTTTAACTCTATTCAAGTTACTATTTTTTGCATATAACATCCATGCATACACCTAGTAACACAAAAGGAGATAAAAAGATAGTAATCTAGAGTATCACTTGTACATTATTAATGATTGAACTCATTCCACAAAGTTTGTGCAAGGTTTCTTTGAAGTGTTCTATGATAATTTAAGTGATAAAATATCACATTTAGTCAACACATCATATGGTTAGATAATTGCATATCACAATTTAATATTTTGAGGATGTTATACAAATACATTTACTATAATGGTGAAATAATGAAGTGAACCATGTGGCAATGAGTAGAGATATTATAATACATTTACCAATAACATATACAAAACAATTTACCCATCAATTTATCATCATACATAAAATCTAAAAAATTCAAATCAAATGATTTCATATGAGTCATAAGGTTACCTCTACCATTATAGAATCTAGGTGACAGAAAACCCATGCTAAAAGGATAGTAAAATATATCATAGGTAAAAGGATTATGGGTAAGTTTATGTGATATGACTTTTATAGAGATTTAAAGAAGGGTATTGAGCCACTTTTGAACTTCACTAAGTTTATTGTGGCTATTTTCAAGAAAAATTTTGGAACATCAATTGAAGGGTGGCGAATGTGTGTTCTAATGGGTGAATGTGTCTTCTAATGGGTGAGGTGTAATTAGGTTGGGATGAAATAGTAGAAGGAAGGATATGTAATAATTGGGAATTTTTTTGTGAAGGGATACGAGGAGTGAGTTATATTGTTAGTTGTGAAGAAGAAATGGTATTGTAGTCTATGAGAAGTGGGTGTAAGGATTAGTGTAAAATTAGGAGTATGAAATGAATGTGATTTGTGAACTGGTAGAAAGGATATTAGTGTGGAAGTGGAATATTATATGAAAAATTTGGAATACTAAGATTGATAAAATAAAATAGAATAATAGGATATGACATGTTGAGGAGGGTGAATATCACTAATATTATTTGTTCCATTCACAATTTGGCCTATATACCTTATAATGCATGCAATTTGGTCACAAGTAAATGTTAAAGTGTATCTACAAAAGCTAAAGGATTTTGTAATATTTAATCTTAGTGAGGTTCTCTTGAAGCATTTACAACCCATTAGTCATATCCATTTTCTTTTGGTTTTCAACATGTTCAAGGTGAGCAACAGGATCAAAAGGAGTCATTTGTTTTTTATATTTTCAATATGTTCAAGGTGAACATCGTGGATAAAAATTTATTTTTCATTCAAATACATGGATGTAGTTAGTTTTTTAACAATTGTAGACTCAATATGGTCCATGCAAAAGGAAGATTTAAGCCTTAGGGATACATGGTTGGAATATGGGATCTAGGAAGATGTTTCAGAATACACACTAATATATAGTTGATTACTCAAAAGAAGAGAAAATGAATACAAAAAAAAATTATATCTAAAAGAGGGGTATATAGAATCAAAAAGTTCCATAGAAAAAATTGGGAGAATATCAACCATAGGATGAATGCTAAAGGGGTTTAGAATGTCAAGGTTCACAAAAATAGGGAAATAAAGTTCTCCTTACATTTAATTTAGCTATCTAATAAATGATAAAAGTAATCAATAATGGTCAAACCCTAAATTATTATTGAGCTATGAATGATAAATGAAAAGAATTTATATATAAGATTGTTTATCTCCATGTCAAATTAAATCTATTGGTGTTGAAGATTTGGTTGCATATTATGCTCAATAATCAAATTCTAGAAATATAAAACTTCACTTGCACTTATTAGATTGTCACAACTCTATGATCTAGAGACCGTTTGGGAGTAAATTGCACCCGTGATCTAGTTTATGGAATACACCACATAATTTCATCCTCCAATAGTTTATGATTCAATTATCATTCACCTTTACATTTCACATTTCTCAATAAAAGATGTCATTGAAAGTGCCTTCAAATATTTTCCATAAGAAGATTGAAATGTGAAAATTCCTTTTCTTTGAGCCAAACCTCATCATTTATTTTATATTATTGAAAGCATCAAAGATAGTGATGTATTTTTCTCAAGTGTATTATATGTAGTTTAGTGATATCTCATACCCTCTAATATTCCTTCTCTTTTATCTCCCTCAAATGATTCACTCTATAGATGATTTGATGACTCTAACATCCTAATTCTTATCTTTAAATATACACAAACCTAACTTGGTGGGTTCACCTCTAAATAAATACCTTAGCACATGCAAGCATACTGATTTTTTTTAAATAGCCAAAATGTGATCCAATATATCACTTAAGTTCTAAGGGGAAAGGAGATATTGATTATAGTGATATAGGTCCTAGGTATTGGGAAGCATGCACAAAAGGGATGAGGAATTTATAAGTGGTCTTACAAATCATTTTTCATAGGTAAATTAGAAGAATTTTCATTCACTGTGTTGGTCTTAAAAGGGTTGTGAAATTGTCCATATTCTACACCAAATAATACTGTATTGTGTTAGCACTTCATAATCCTAGAGGTGCCTACTAAATCCCAACTATAATGCAATTAACAAAAGAAAAAATAGACATACCAATGTTTGTGGGTTTAGTACAATCCTAACCAATTTTTAAAAACCAATTATTGGAAACCTTTTGGTAATGCCACACCCCTACCCAAAAGAATAACAAGGTATCTCTAAAACCCTTCATTATAATTTAGATTAATATGTATACTATAAATGGGATAGTTGTCATAAGAGTGATTTTACATTAGAGGTGGTGTGGCAAGGGTTTGGAAGTTGATATAGTGTATGCAGAGGGGGTATCAAAAATATAAGTTTGAGGGGTGGAAATGAAATTAGTGATGTTTATTAGTAACCTATGAATTGTTGAAAAATAAGGTGAAGGAAAGCTATAATATGAACTTATGTAAGTGAATTCAAATTTGAAAATCGGATTACCAAATCAAATTTAAAAATGTGATTGCAACATACATCACAACATAAAAAATTAGCAAACAAAATGTGACACCAGATTTATGTGGAGAAAACCTTTTAGGAAAAAAATCCACACAAGAAAATAGGGCAAGTATATTATTAATATTTAAATGAGAGCACACAATAATACACTCCACTACTTATTTCTAATCAACTTGACAACACCCTGTTACCTGCAAGAACTCAACATGAAACTGTATATGTTTAAAAATGGTCATGATTAAGCTTGTTAATTAATTAAATAAAATTTATTTAATTAATTCCTCTAATGTCATCTACATATAAATAAATTTAATTATTTATTTATATCGTTCATCTTCTAAATTCTTCTACCTTAAATTAAATAAATAATTTTATTTAATTACTAACATTTCTACCATCCGCTTGATTAAATTAAATAAATTTTTATAATTTATTTATATTTAATTATCATTTGGGTCTAAAGTTTAAATATTTTTGAATATTTGAATAATAGAATATTCTCCATCCCATATCCGATTTTAAAATATTAAATTATTTTATTTAATATTTTCTTCTAATTTCATTTCTAAATCATGATTAAATATAATTTATTTAATTATGAGAAGTTGCCATTTTCATCTCCACTCTTAAATTAAATAAATTTAATTTATTTAATTCTAATTCACTATTAACTCACCTTTCTAATTTCAGCTCATCCTTCGAATTGGAAATTTCCCTTCGAAACTCAATGAGGAAAAGGGAAACTTTCCATCCTTCTCTTCCACTTTCGAAAATCTCCCGCCGTCCATTCAAACAAGCTTAATCCGGACCGTTGATCGATTCAGCCAATCATATCCATTCGAAAACTCTATAAATTCTGGTGCAAATCCAAGCTTTTGGTTACATGATGCATAATCGATCACATCTGCACATTTCATATACTCATAGCAATATTTCTCACTTTAGCATAACTTTTGCATTTACAGCATAGTTTGCATTTAAATCTCGTTCTTCATGCTGTCATTTTGTTGAGCTCTATTTGCTGATCTGAGAGCCATTCGGAAACAACAAAACGGTGAAGTTAAAGGGGGATAAGACGATTTCGAGAGGCTGCTGTTACGGTTTGCTTTATTTCGTTTTTCTTTTACAGCTTTTTCGATTTAATGTCTTATTAACATGTGTTGAATTTTTATTTAAATAATGCAATATTTTTATACACACAGAAACTACCATCTAATGGCTCCAATATATAGAACTTGTGGGAGGTAAAACCACAAATGGTAAACCAAGACAACTGGTACAAAACCACCCAAAAAACCCATGCCTCCTTCTTGGACAACCAAAATACATAATAAAATATTGAATGGAAATTACAAGGCTCCAACATTGGTGCCTAACCCATAGCCTATCCAACTCTTGACTTTCCAAATGCTCTAATGACCTTTCTGATCCACACCAACGGACACCTTTTCTTCTCCAATCTTGGGAACCCTATCCAAGACCTTCCAACTTCCAATATGAACGCCTAGGAAATAAGCCTTATCTATTTTTTTTACGTGTAACCTTCACCAAAATTAAATCCTCTCTTTAAAATATGCCAAATTTTAATGATTTTTCTCATCCCCTATAACACATTCCAAGGAATGTGGAGACATATAAATGACATAGGATTACAAGGTTAATTTCACATTATCTTAACATTCTCCACTTTATATTATACATTATAATAACATCCAAGAGATATAAATAATAAAATCAAGTGCAGTGATCAAGACCCATGGCCTTCCTACACCAAGAGAACTTATCTATGGTTATTGGCTTCGTAAGAGAATCTCCAACATTATCCAAAGTTTCAACCTTTTCAATCAATACCTTACCATTCTCAACCATTTCTTGCATGAAGTAATACTAAACATCAACATTATTAGTATGAGCATGATACATAGGATTTTTGGTCAAACAAATAACACTCTAACTATCACATCCAATCCTCATTGTTCTACAATCAAAACCAATGCCAGTACCAAGCCTCTATAACTATACTTCCTCCTTAAGGGCATGTGTAGTAGCCATATACTATACTTTAGTGGTGGAAAATGCAACTATAGGATGCCTCTTACTCATCCAAATCACTATATCTCCAAACAAAGTAAATACATAGCTACTAATAGACCTTCAACTATCCAAGTCACCTAACCAATCTGCATCAACAAATACCCATATGTCCAATGACTTGACCACATCATCAATACCATGATAAACCAAACAATGATTAGAAGTACCACGCAAATATATAAACTCCATCTTA
Source organism: Sequoia sempervirens (assembly GCA_007258455.2). Classification (NCBI taxonomy): domain Eukaryota; kingdom Viridiplantae; phylum Streptophyta; class Pinopsida; order Cupressales; family Cupressaceae; genus Sequoia; species Sequoia sempervirens. The sequence goes on from VDFB02331873.1 coordinate 103,003, forward strand.
AAAAAAGTCCAGCATTATCCAAAGTGTCAACCTTTTCAATCAATACCTTTCCATTCTCAACCATTTCTTCCACAAAGTGGTACTAAGCATCAACATGCTTAGTATGAGCATGATACATAAAATTTTTGGTCAAACAAATAGAAATCTAACTATCACATCTAATCCTCACTATCCTGCAATCAAAACCAATGCTATTACCAAAAATTTGTAACCATATTGACTCTTTAGAGGCATTTGTAGCAACCATATACTCTACTTCAATGGTGGACAATGCAATTGCAGGCTTTCTCTCACTCATCCAACTCACTGCACCTCCAAACAAAGTAAATACATAGCCACTAGTGGACCTTTTGATTATCTAAGTCACCTACTCAATCTACATCAACAAATCCCTGTATGTCCAATGAATTGACCACATCATCAACACCATGATAAACCAAACAGTAATCAAAAGTACCACACAAATATCTAAACACCATATTAACAAAATTACAATGATCTCTAACATAAAATTGCTTATAACTCCCACTGCTTGGGATATATTTGGTCTAGTGCAAACCATTGCATACATTAAACTTCCAATGAAACTAACATAAGGAACCTTAGACATATCCTCAAAATCATTAGAATTAGGACACATATCTAAGATCCACTTAGTACCAACTAGAAATGGAATACTAACTAGCTTATAGTCATGCATATTAAACCTTTGCAAAATAAAATCAACATACTTACTTTGACCTACCAAAGCCTTATGTGACCCTAATATTTTTTTATCTCCATCCTAATAATATATTTTGTAGGACCCCTAAGTCATTGATATCAAATGTTCTAGAAAGTTGTGCCTTGAGCTCACTAATCATCACCTTGCTCTTACCAATAAACAACACATCATCAACATACAAGACACTAACTATAATTTTATCATCAATAACCTTAATATAAACACAATGATCCTCACTCCTAAGAAAATCCAACTTCAATGCAAAAGCATACAACTTTTGGTACCACATCCTAGGTGACTATTTCAAACATACAAAGACCTCTTCAACCTACAAACCAATTGTTATTTTCCTTTCACAACAAAACCATCAGGTTGTCACATCTAAATTTCCTCGTCAAGACCCACATGCAAGAAAATGTTTTAACATCCATTTGATCTCAAAATCATAAGAAACAACATAGATAATAGGAATCTAATAGAAGTCAATTTAGCAATAGGAGAGAAAATTTCACCAAAATCAAGTCCCTCTCTTTAGGAGTAGCCCTTAGCCATCAATCTAACCTTGTATCACTCTAACCAACCATCTACTCCAAATTTATTTTTAAATACACACTTGAAACCAATGGGGGGAAAATAACAAGATCACAAGTGTCACAAATCCAAATATCAATGGCCTACAACCAAGACTCACTTTCCTCCAAAGAGAGAGCCTCCCTAAAGATCTAGGTTCATCAATTACTCAATAATGGTAATTGCACACTCAAAGACTAAGAGGGGGGTGAATCAATCTTATCAAAAACTTAATCCCTTCAAAAACTTAAATCTTTCAACACAATACAACCTTCTTTATCAAAACCTTTAAATATAACAGTAATAGAGAATGATATAACAGTTTGAATCTTCACCAACTTCAACAATCCTTAGCAATGAAAGATATAGCAATTCTACTTCTAACCAAATCAATAGAAAAGAAAGATGAAGTAAAGAACACACTTGCACGAGAGAACATTAGATTTACATGGAAAACACAATAAGGGAAAAACCATGGTGAGAGTTAATTCACAATATCAAGGATCACTACCACAAAGGACTTGCAAACTAAGGTGCACTAGGGTGATCCCATAATAGTGGGTTACAATTAGTTAAATAAGAAGGGAAAATGCATTTTTTGTGGGAAAAAACTTTAGGGGGGTTTGTTAGAAGGGGGAGGTTTGCTAGAACCCTTTAAAGGCTTCACTAAAAGGGGAGGGGTTCGCTAGAAAGGGGGGTTCTAGTGAACCCCCTTTAAGTTTTCTTTTTCTAATATTATTTAAAGGGGGGTTCGCTAGAAGCCCCCTTCTATCGAATCCCCTCTTTCACTAAAACCCCCCTTTTTTGCCCTTCTCCCCCTCCATGTGCAATTTTCTGTAAAATTTTGGGTTTTGAGGCTCAGGTTGAGGATGAAAATAGAATCAACTTTACAAACCCATCTTGATGATTATAGTCCTCCAAATGAGCTCTCCATCAAGTATAATTTTAATATATTTTGGTTTTATTATGTATTTTTTTTAGTTTAATTAAACATAGTTTTTTCACCAAAAAATCAAGCTCTTTGTTTTGTACATGTGGAAAAATAGTATATTATAAAAAAATAATTCTGAAAACATCTATGCTCTTGATATTGATGTCCTTGATCCAACAAAAAAAAAATGATAGATACAAAAAAATTTGTGTTAGCAAGTAAACCTATGTCTAAATTGTAATTGGTTTGACTTCAAAACTTAATTAAGAAAAAAAAATTCAATAAAACACTATGAAACCAAATGCATGCCCTAGATATCGTAGTTACAAACCTAAATTCGAAAAAAATAGAATTTAATCCTTCATAGAAAAAATTTGTGTTAGAAAGTACACATCACTCTTTGAAAATGGTGTTTACTATTAAAAACTAGTTCTCGAAGGAGATGGAAAAAGAAATGCAATTTGATTCCAATTTTTTTTTTTAAAATTAGAATGTAAAGACAAAATATCACAAAACACTAGTTTGTATCATCTTCAAATTCCTCATGGTTTAGCAGCTATAGGTGTCTGAAAGTGAAGATTTAGTTCAAAATGTTCATTTCAATGTCAAGTTTGGCCAAAAAGTGTAGCCCACTATCGTGGGATCACCCATTATCGTGGGATCACCCACTACCTTAGAGAAAGATACAAAGGACTTGTAGAAATGAAGCTAACACAAATTCAAGGGAAAGATACAAGGACCTTATGAGATTCACTATCTCAGAGAAAGAAACAAAGATTTAGAGAAAAATTACAATGTTTGTCAACATAACACTCTACTGACTAGGGCTTATAACACATTTGATTCCATCTTTCACACATCCACACTTCTTCTATGAGATCTTAAAATACAGTCCAAATTTTCTTGTTCACACACTTGTACGCTTATCCACTTTATTGCATTTGAAATGATCTTACATTTATATCCACCAACACACTTAAAAACCTCAATTAGGTTGGCCCAGAAGAAGATAAATAATGAAGTCAACAAATTCAACAAGTTGACCAACAAAGCATAATGTGGTCCTATCCCAAAGATAGAGAGGACCAAAAACAAACTTAATACATCTTCTAATGTTATCCAAAATAATTTACACGCTGACATAGATCAATCTAAGTTGGCATCAAGGAAACATGCATATGAAATGTGAAACACATAGCTAGTCATCTCAAAAACATTCTTCCAATTGAATTCACTCAAGGTGGTTATAACCAAGATAGGTAAGGACCCAAATATAATGTAACACATCTTCAATTATTGGCACAAACCCCCAAGCACATGACACAAGCAAAAGAATAAGCCCTATCGACCAAATATTCACAAATAATTTAGACATCCAACTCAAGACACAATGCATCACCAAAGCGACCAATCAACAAAATGTAGATCACATGGCGATGTTTCATGAACATCCAACAACATTTATAGAAACTTCTTTCATACTTTCAGGCCATCAACAACCACCATCTATACCAAATAGGAACAAAATACTTTATTTAGGGAGCACAAGATACATAACTAGAGGATATAGCATTAACAGATCAACTTGCAAATCGCTTCAACACATGAAATTGGAATTGAGACACTAAACAGATGTCGAGAACACATTCACCAAGCTACATGAGCAAAGACATTAATGCAAAAAAATGTGGAGCATTTTTTAGACTAGTCCAAACAATCAACAACACTGCCAACCTTCTGGAATTCACATAAATCTCCTTGGCAACACTGGTGACCTAAAAAGATAGGAGTGCAACATACAAAAAAAAACTAACTTTGAATCCCAACCGTAAGACCGAATCTTTAATAGTAGAGAAATTAGGAGCATTCTCCCAAGCAAACTTCAAGCAACTTCTTGAACTAGGAACACTTAACCAACTTGCGGAGGCCAAATTTTTTTCAGTGACATAGGCTTCATCAGCAACAATAGGAGAGAGCATACAACATATTGTAGACCTTCAACAATATCTATCCACTGTCAACAATAATTCTAATGCTTCTAATCCTCATTTTAATATATCACTATCAAACCAACTTTGTTGATAAAAATCATACTCAATACTTCTCAGATAACACATGACATCCAACCATGAACTTCAACAAACATTAGAAAAGGAATGACATCCAATCATGAACTTTATCAAGCATCTCCATACATCAATGTTAACCCAACTTGAATATTATCAACAATGGCAACCAATGCTAAGAATAAAACACTACAAAAATCTCTCACCAAGTACTTAACATCAAGGACGTTGAATGCCAACAATCTCTCTTACTTCTCAAGTGTTGACAACAATGCTAACCACAAACAATTCACCAAGTGTTGTCATCAACTACTAACAACAAGCTCATCAACCATTGCCAAACATATAACAATCTTCATTGAGTGTGAACATCAAAGACAACCAAAACTCAACCTTGATATTAATGAAAACAACTACCAACAATCTTCTCTAGTGTTGACATCAATGATAACAATTGCCAACAATAATCTGATGGGCTATACCTATCAATTGGATTTCATTACCTTGTGGACCTCCTCAAGGTAGCTCTAACTGTTCTTCTTTTGTGTGCCCATCCTACACATCCTCTAAACTATTTGAACCCTCTTCTTCTTCTCCATCATTAGATCCATCTAATTGTTCTTCTACATATGCATCTTCCCACTTCTTAATCTTTGTCTTGAAGTGCACTATCTTTGTCTTATATTTCTCCTTTGGTTGTTCTTCTCTTGAGTAAGCTCTAAATTCCTTGAAAATCACATATCTAGAAAAGATTATTTTATGGGTTAGATGATTCCAAAGCTCATAACCTTTTATATTCTCACTGCAACCAGCAAAGATATATTTTCAAGCTTTTGAATCTAGTTTAGAATGCTTCTCTTGAGGAACATGAACACAATCCTCACAACCAAATACCCTTAAGTGTGAAACAAAAGGATTTCTACCTATCCACACTTCATAAGGAGTCTTATCAACAAGATTTGAGGAAGGAGATCTATTAATCAAATAACAAGCAATACCAAATGTTTATGCCCAAAACATTTAGCAAGCTTAGTACCACTCAACATGCTCCTAGCTCTTTCCATCAAGGTTTGGTTCATTCTTTATGCTACCCCATTTTGTTAGGGAGTATAAGGAGTCATCTTTTGTCAAACAATACCTACATACTTATAGAACTCATCAAATTCCCTAAAACCATATTCATCCCCATTGTCATATCTCAACACTTTTATCTTATAATTTAATTGCTTCTCAACTAAGGTCTTAAATTCCTTAAACTTAGTGAAAAATTTAGATTTAGAAGGCATAAAATAAGTCCATGTGTATCTTGAGACATCATCAATAAAAGAGACATAATATCAAGATTTACCCAAAGAGTTAACATCCATTGGTCCACATACATTTGAATGAATGATCTCTAATAATCTCTTTGTCTTATTAGTTCCATTAGGAAATGAAGATCTATTTTGTTTACCAAACACACAATGTTCACAAAAATAATTTTAGCTAACAGAATAATCAAAAATACCATCAACCAAATTTTTATTAAGAATCCATTCTTAAGACCTTTTTCACCAATGTGATCCAATCTATGATGCCACAACATACATGCATTTTCAATGCTAGTTACATTAGAAGAGTTACATAAAGTAGAGGCATTCAACATAAAAAAAAGTCCCTATTTGAGATTCTTTTGCTATCACCAAACTCCCTCTTACCAACTTGCAACCAGACTTGTCAAATGTCACATGCATTTCTGAATCATTCAACTTGGATACTGAAAGTAAATTTATCACATCTTGGAATATGCAAAACATCATCAAGATTTGATCTCCCACCACTGAAACACAACTTTACCTTCCCTTAACAATAGTATTCTTAGTGTTGTTATCACAAAGGAAAAAATCTCCCCCATCATATGCTTTGTAAGTTGTAAACCACTCTTTGTGAGGAGTCGTGTGGTAGGAGCAACCTAAATCAATAAACCAAGAATCATTACTAATAGAGTTAGCTAAAATTAAAAAAGCATGAAAATCATCATCGAAAGACTTTTACTTGGAGGAAGCAACATTTTTTTTCTTGTTCTTACACTCCTTCACATGCTCTCTTTTTCCACAATTCCAACACTTTACTCTTCTCTTTCTGAGGGTCTTAGAACATCCTTTAGACTTATCCCTCTTTTTATACCTTTATCCCCTTTCTCTTTGGACGTTACTCGCACATGCAAGCCATATTAGGAGACAACATTCATAGAATCTCTCCTCATCTCCTTTGATAGAAGTATGGAAATAATGATATCCATATTTGGATCTGCATTACCACTACTTATGGCAATAATTAGATTTTCCCAAGATTTGGGCAAAGAACAAAAAAACAAGATACATTTATCTACATCTTCTAATTTAAAATTTACTGATGCAAGTTGACTTATAATCAGATTAAAAGAATTTAAATGATTTGCAATAGAATCACCATCTTTCATTTTTAATGAATATAACTGTCTTTTGAGATACAACTTGTTAGATAAACTTTTAGTTTGATAAATATCACATATCCTCTTCCACAACTTGTATGCAGTGTCTTTTGTGGAGATATTTAAAAGGACAAAATCCATGAGACATAGTCGTATTTTTCCTCATGCCTTCTTTTCTAACTTTTTCCAATCTTAATTAGACATTGCAACTAGTTTACTCTCTTGTGAAGCTGGCAACTATTACTTTCTCTCTTCAAGGAGATCATCTTTAGTTTCCACATCTCGTAGCATGTGCCATTAAATTTCTCTATATCTTGGAAAGAGGTAGAAGCCATGGTATACAATCCTCTTCACAAATTTGCAATATACCACAAGACAAAAGGTCACACTACAGCTAAAAAACTCCAACACTTAAGAGAAAGATGTCCCCTTCTCAACGAAGTCATTAGCTCTAATACCAAATGTTGAAAAACAAGGTGAAGGAAAGCTACAATATGAACTTATGCAAGTGATTTCAGATCTGAAAATTAGATTACCATATTAGATTTAACCATGCGATTGTAATATAGATCACAATATAAAAATCAACAAATAAAATATGACACTAGATTTACATGGAGAAACTCTTTTGGGAAAAAAAATCCACACAAGAAAAGAGGGAAAGTTTATTATTAATCTTCAAATGAGAATAGACAATAATACACTCCACTACTAATTTTTGATCAACCCAACAACGCCCTATTACCTACAAGAACTCAACATGAAACTACCATCTCATGGCTCTAATACATATAACTAGTGGGAGGTAAAACATGAATGGTAAACCAAAACAAGAGGTACAAAACCACTTGCAAAAACCCATGAATCCTTCTTGGAAAACCAAATTACATAGTAAAATATTAAATGGAAATTACAAGACTCCAACATGGGTGCCTAACCCATAGCCTATCTAACTCTGGACTTTTCAAATTCTCTGATGACCTTTATGATCTCTGATGGAACACCAATGGACACCTTTTCTTCTCCAATCTTGGGTGCCCCACCCAAGACCTTCCAACTTCCAATATGGATGCTGAGGAAAGATGCCTAATCCATTTTTGATGTGTAACCTACATTGAAATTATATCCTTTCTTTAAAATATAATTACAACATTGCCAAAATTTAATGATTTTCTTTCATTTCCCCTAGAACACAACCCAAGGAACATGGAGACATATAAATGACATAGGATTACAAGGTTAATGTCACCTTATCCTAACATGGATATATGCATTATGCATTGGTTTATTAAGTGAACTCCATGAGAAATCTAGGTGCTCAACTCAAAGTATTAGGCATGCAATTCAACGGGTAACAATCAAATTAAACAAAGGGGTTGGGTCAAAGTAAGTGAGAAAAGTATATGAATGGGATTAGAAGTGTAATTCCACCCAAATAACAATATCACATATATAGTCTAGTCTAATATATATGAATGAATGACATGAGATATGCTCCATTGAGAGTTGATGATATATATTGGTAAATGAATGACTTTAGTTGTATGTTATCTTATGCATAAAAAGTAAATCAATTTGAGTACTAGAAGGAAATACATTTAGAGAAATAACAAAATATTCACTTTTATCCTCCACAATGAAAAATAAATGTTTTAGAATTATTGATTGTTTTGAATAGATTAATGAAAATTAGCAGTGGAGAAGAGGAAAAGGCATTAGGGTTATCAGAATGATGAAACACATTAGTGTGTAGTTGGATGCCAATAGAATTAGCCATGGGGATGGTGGTCATTGCTCCTATTAATCTTGAGGTAAATAATATTGAGTCTTTTTTGGGTTCTCTTTCATATTCTTCAAAAAAAGGTAACTCTATTTTTTATTTTCAACTATAATTTTAAAATGTTAGCATCAATAGTTGTAGGTCGAGCCACAACTAAACCCATCAATCTAATTATGTTACAATGTTGAATGTGGCACACAAAGTTTCTTTGTATTATTCTCCAAAGAAAAAAAAAGCTCTAAATTTTTTTGAGAAAAAAATAGCTGTAAAGTTTAAGAGTCTTTGGCTAAGAACTAATTAAACTATGAATGATTGGATTAGTATCCTTTTGAAACCCTCATTGAAGGGTAGAATAAGAATTTGGTTTTGTGGAAGAGGACCTATGCCTTTGTCTTTGCACTAAAAGAGGACAGAGATCTAACTTTTAGAAGTGGCCTATATTTTATAGGAGCAAGGGGATTGTATTTGAATCATTGGTCCGTGGATTTTAACCCACTAGAAAATATACCCAATTTAATCCTTGCTTGGGTGAAACTTCCACATCCCCCTCTTATTTTTTGGGATGGCAAATCTTTGGCTATCATTGGCAACACTTTGGGTCATTTCATTGATTAAGTTGATCTAAATGATAACTTTGCATGTGCTCAAATTTTTGTAGTAGATTTGGAAAAAGGTCTGCTTGAATCCACTGAGCTAAATCTAGATGGATGACCATATATACAAGAACTTAACTATGACCAATTTCCCTTCAAATGTAACAAATGCCATGAATATGGCCCCAACTTTGCTAAGAAATGCAAAAAGAAAAAATGTGCTTTAGGACTCCACAACTTTCAACAAGCTTTTATCATAGCAAAAGCAAATAGACATGCCCAATTAAGAATGCTCAATGAAATCAAAATACCAAACAAGGTCATGGCAATACTTTTCCAAAGTCTAATAAAATTATTGAGATACTTTGGAAGAGGAATTGCATAATCAAGTTGAAGTCAGTCTAAGAGAATTGCATAAGGACGTAGGTCAACAAAGCCCTTTAGAGGGAGAGTCTATAGTTGTTTTGAGAGAGAAACAAAATGAGGCAAAACAACAAAAATATATATGTATCTTTCAACGATAGAGGAAGTGGTTAGATCTATAACTTCTATTCCTCAAGGTAATATTAAGGATTTTATCCCTTTCAAAATCTTAACTCAATTTTGAATGAGGGGCTTGATTTATTTCTTAAAAGTCAATAAACTATAGATGACACAAGTTATGACCTTCGACTTTTCTCTACTTATCTTGTTTCGTAAACTCAACTCAACATATTAACTTTGAGACATACTTCCATACCACATATCTTTTTATAATTAGTTTATAATATTTCTTTAAAATAATATAGCTTTTTCATTTAAAAAAGAAGAAGAAAAGACTAACTAAAAATTTAAAGTATTAAGGGGACTAGTCTCGCCCTAACTCGCCTCAGACAAGGTAAAGGCTGCTGGGCCATTGGGCTGGGTGGCAGGGACACCCTTGTAGTATCATTTTTTTTTTTTTAAATTAAGATATTAGGTGGGCGAAACGGGGCACTAAAAAATTACTTATTTGACAATTTAAAACTTGAGGAAAGTCTAATCGGCCCGTCCATTTTAAATCCGGTCTCCGTCTGCCCTTCACAAGTTTATCCGCCGTTGATTTGCCGCTGGGCTCGGGTATTCGGGCAGGAGACCTAAGGACATAACTAGGGCACAGGACAAGCCAAAAACGACAAGACAGACACGTGTGTCGACGTATGTGGGCCGTCCATTTCCTTAACCCTAATTTTCATCGCCATTTCGATCGTCGGAGAAGAGCGTCAGGGTTTTCCTGCAGCTGTTAAAAGAGCGTTGCACTCTCTAATTGTTTGCGCACTACAGCTCTTCTCAAGCGTTTGAAGCGGCGATTTCCTTATTTCTCAAGGGTTTTGTAGGTATTGGCGGTTCGGCGAGACTTTTTCCTGTTATTTCAGGTTCTTAAGTCTTGCCGATGCCGCCCATACCTACGATGCCATTGAGATCTTGTTTTTCTGTCAATAGTGATCTTTCTTCTTCTAGCTGCAGGATAAATAAGAGAGATTTAGAATAACAAGGTATGGTTTCTTATTCACAGGGCCGTTTACAATTTTTCATTTTTTTTTGAGATTAGCCGGATGATGTGTTTTGTCTGAGATCGGACTGACAGACGCGACGAGTTCTTTTATTTGATCTCTGCTTTTCAGTGCTTAAGTTAGGTTGTGAAATCGTACGCGTTGAAAATGAAATAGGATTTCGAACCCCCCTTTGTTTTTTTTCCCCTCTTTTTAGGGTTTTCAGACCGGACGCGGGGATTTTAGTTTCTACAAAAGGGGATTTTTGAACAATAGAAGAGGAGAGGCAGAGCAAGGAGACATTTGTTACAGAATATATATGTATATTCAATATGTAACATATATACCTGTTCGTATATAATATATTCATATTTTCAGAGGATTTCAGAAGATCAACACATTTATATGGAAAAAATATATATTTCATCATATTTATATGTTATATATCATTTAGATGCAATGAGTGAAGTGGATCATGAAGATCGGTAAACCACTATTTATAAAATATGGATCCACACAGTTCGTTAGGTTTGTGTGAACTACTACTCATGAAATTATGGATCTACACAATTGAATCGTGAAATTAATGTAATATACATAATTAATTAATATAATTGTAAAAGAAGAGAGCCAGAGCAACTAAATTTTTGTTATAGAATATATATCTATATTCAATATGTAACCTATATACATGTTCATACATAATATATTCATATGTTTTGATGAGGATTTCAGTTCAAGATCAATAATTTTATGCTATTCATATGTTATATAGAACTTCTTTTTATTGAAAAAAGCATTAAAAAAATTACAACAGAAATTGTTACAGGGCTGTTACACAACATCAACAACCCATTAACAAAGAATATGCATAAGGCTGTAACATAACAGCAACATAATGGACACAGCAGCAACAAAATATTGCCCAAAATTGCTGACAGCAAGTTCAAACTGAATAACAATGAGATCCTAAAACACTACATAACATTAACAATCAGCCAAAGAGTCAAAGATAATTCCTCAAATGATCATGAGTAGATCCGAGATAGTTGTCACACACAGGGGTTTCTGATTGTATATTCCAATGCATAAGAAGAGCATTGCCCCTTTTCAGTCTAAGCTCCATAGGCCAAGGACTGCCTATCAAACTCATTCTCAGCTTTACCCAGTCAAAGTCGTAATACTTCTCTGTTGTATGAGTCCTGCCACTGTGGATCAAATCTTCCCTTGGACCAACTAAGCAAAGTTGACCTGTAGTAATTGAGCAGTCCAGCTGTAAAACTAGGATTATGCAAATTTTGAAGATCCATTGCCCCCGATAACTGTATCTAGCTGAAGAAGAAGATCCGTGTAAGTTCTCATTAGATTTTCATTTCATAGAATGATAGTACATTTTGCAGATTAGCTAAATGGATGGACAAATCAGTACAAATTATTTGTAATTCAATTTGAAGGGGAAAATGGTGTTAGAAAACACAGCGAGATTTTCATTTCATAGAATGATAGTACATTTTGCAGATTAGCTAAATGGATGGACAAATCAGTACAAATTATTTGTAATTCAATTTGAAGGGGAAAATGGTGTTAGAAAACACAGCGAGACAGCGAAGTCTCCAGAGAAGTTTGATGATCACTTGCCTACAGGTGTGGGATAAAATATTAAAGGAGAGGCACCCAAAAGAGTTGATTTCCAAGTCCAAGATTGGAAAAACAGGGCAGGCAAACAGGTGAACAATAGGAGCCAAAGGTTACGAGCATGGGTGCAAGACCAGAAAGCGAGCTTTATAGACTTCATTTTGGAAAAACAGGGCAGGCAAACAGGTGAACAATAGGAGCCAAAGGTTACGAGCATGGGTGCAAGACCAGAAAGCGAGCTTTATAGACTTCATTTTGGAAAAACAGGGCAGGCAAACAGGTGAACAATAGGAGCCAAAGGTTACGAGCATGGGTGCAAGACCAGAAAGTGTGCTTTATAGACTTCATTTTGGCACAAAAAGGACAAGTGGCCTGAAGGTGAACAAATTTAAGGTGATTTTCAATAGGCAGTTTAACATGAAGAAGTTTCCACGCAAGAAGTTGAGACTAGGCATCAGTTTTGGACTTCCAAATTTGATGACTGAGTTTATTTCACTTGGAACAGAGGAAGGAGCAATGCCATTTCTTATTGAGATGGTGCGTGGTGATAGGAGGAAGAAGCTGTTTATAGATGGCTTGAAGGGGGAGAAAACGGATATACTATATATCACTTAAATGTAATGAGTGTTAAGTGGATAATTCAAGAAGCTGTTTATAGATGGCTCGAAGGGGGAAAAAATGGATATTCTATATATCACTTAGAAGCAATGAGTGTTAAGTGGATAATTCATTCTCATGAGAGATGGGTTGGGTTTGTGTATACCACTACTTATAAAATATGGATCTATCCAGTTAGGTTTGTGTGAACCACTACTCATAAAATATGGATCTACACAATTGAATCGCTATATGAATGTCATATACATAATTAATTAGTATAGTTATCATATTAATATTTAACATTTTAATTAGTATAAATATCTTAAATACTTAGCCACTAGATATATGTTTCTAGGTGTCAATATTAAACATATAAGTTTGGCATGGGTTTTGCACAACATGAAGCATATATAAATGATAGCTTTGTTTTTATTTGTGTATGTATATGTTTTTTAATCAATAGATATACATCTCTTGAATTTTATATTATTTTATTTACTAAAATACATAATTTTTCTTTGAAAGAGCTATATTTCTTATAATTTTCAAAAAGTTAAATGAAAGTAATACAAATTATTTACTTCATATGTTAACTTATTAAGTGAATAACTATTAATAAAAAGTATGTAAAGATTACATAATATATAAAACGGGAGATTAAAATATGACAATACAAAATAATAATTTATAGTTTGATCCATAATAGGTCACAAACAACGGATCTCATTCTCAATATAAGCATTCAACAATAACACTCCTATGGAGTTTAAACCTTGATGACAAAGAACAACACCACAATTTAACCATCACACTATACCACTATTGATTGCTAATGCCCTATTTTACTCTTATTTTTAATTTTTAATATTATGTTTTTAATAATTTATTTATATGCATTAATATATATTTTAAAATTTTGAGATCTTTATATTTAAAATATAAATACCTTTGCATGAAAGATAAATCTAAAAAATTAATATTTTGCAATAGCTTAACCATACTATAATCATTGTATATGTTTAGAGTATTTAAATATAAAGGAATTAAAGATGTAAATACAAAAGTTCTTTGTAAAGTAATTTCAGATTTATCTTTCAAATTAAGTTCCAAGTGATTATGTCCCATGTAGTGGCTAAGGTTAGCTTTGGACCCCTTTTAACATTTATGTGGGGTTGAAATTTTCGGAATCACTTTCAAATTAGTTGGTATATTTGTTTTATTTAATTAGGTTGTAGATTATGGGGATTATGAAAGAAGAATTTTAGGTCAATTATATATATATATATATATATATATATATATATATATATATAATATAATATAAAAAATTTGATAACTCTTTAAAATTAATTCAATATAAAATTTAAAAAATATAAATATAAAAAAGTATTTTTAAAACAACTTTTTAAATTAATATATTAATAATAAGTTCCAAGAAATTTTGTTCAAAATATTGGTTAGAGTTGACTTTAAGATTTATTTTGAATCCCTCTTAACATTTATGGGTTTATATTTTTTAAATCACTTTCACATTTTTATTATTTTTGATTTATTTAATTATAAGTAATGAAAAACCACTATAAAAGTCTCAATTAGTATATTTAAAATGGAAAAAGAAAATACACACTTATAGGTGGGTAGCAATTTCAAGGTTTAGCATAAGTTTTTTCTAAGTAGTTTATAGTATAGTCATAAGAGTAACCACTCATTTTGCTCGAAAAGAGCCATATGTATCTTTTGCCTAAGGGCAAAGCTAAAATACTAGCATTTTGAAGTAAAATAGCATTTTTAATATTAAATATATTCATAACTAGTGAATTCAATTATCTCTATCAAGTCTTTTTCTTAAATTATAGTCTTTTCTAACGTGAAGTTTGAGAAGCGTGGTGGTTTATCCCTTAAAATTATTAAAAACATGATTATTTAATAAATTTAACTAGAGAAAATTTCATACCTTTCATTTTTTCTTTTTTGTTTTGAGTTCATTTTGAATTTGTTACTTCTTATACAATGAAAAGTATACAAGTGACATTTTTTTCTCAGAGTTAGTACATAACCTAAGCTTGATTTGATTCCATTGACACTCACGCCCATGTACTTGTCTTAATCCTTAGTTTATCAATTTCTCACCCAAGCTCATATTTTTAATTTGTGGGATTAACCTAGACCAATTTCATAATTTGCAAAAATAAACTCCAAACTTTGAATATCTAAATTAAAGTTTGGACCCTTTCCAATCTCTTCCTAAGAGGTTATTATGTGCCAACTTGAATTGCACAACATTTTATTTGTACCCTTTAGAGTTGTATTTAAGGACTAACCTAATTCACTTCAACACACTTAGAGATAGTCAACTAGCTCCCATTCCTTATCACATAATCATTCAAGAGCATTACCAAAACATCATTACTACACTACTTGCTTGCATCAACATCTAGGGCATATTCTACATGTTTGCTTGTTGTCTTCAATCTTTGTTCCAAGCCATTAAATTGACCCATCCAAGGGTTTGACCTAAGGAGAATAATTCTTGCCCAACAAACTCCCCAAAGGTGTTCGTAAAAATCACCAATCAATTGTTGCAATTCATAGACATCAAGGTGAGAAGATCACAAATGCCAAAATTAGCAAAGTTTGTACTCATGCATCAAGTTCAAATTTGTAGATTACGGTAAGTGTCATACTTGTGATGATCCTTGAAACAATCATTTGGTAGATTTTAATTTTCTAGAACTTTGAAAGATTAGTTGGCAACACTAGGCACATCCTAATCAACTTTGAGCATTGAGATAAGCAACTTTGTTTTATTTGCTTAAATTTTATCCAATTATTTCAATATCACAATCAATTTTTCTCCATTTATTTCAATATCACAATCAATTTCAACCCCTTATCCTTAGGTAGGAAATATATATAAAGGTCCATTTTATTTATTTACTTTTTTGGTGACCTAGCACTTGAACCCCTTTGGCATTTTACTTGAGTGTTTTGACTTTTTTCAATCTCTAATTTTTTATTTGATATTTCTAATTACCATATCTTTTATATTAATTTTGACTAGGGTTTTGTGCCTTGATTGTTTTCTTTCACTTTCATCCTTACCCTCTACACCTTGATTGGGCTTCATTGTTATATATTTTACCATGGATCCTCAAACTCTTTATTTTAGGACTCCATGCTTATATCATGGATTATGAGCTATATGCATACTTTCTTGATTGTCACCATTTTATCCTTAATGATGCTGTCTTCTTTTATGACATAAAATATACTATAGGTTCCATGCACAAAATTCTAATGTTTGGCTAAAATTTTATTCTTCAAAAACCTTATGCATGTCATTTTCCATCTATATTAGAGGATTATAATTTTCTTCTCTCAATGAATCATCATGATTGTACATCATGTGAGATAAATGATTATGACACATTAGCCCCAATCTATCATGATGCATCTAAAGATCTTCCTTTGCATGATGATGGTTTACTTAGAGAGCTTATCTTTTATGCATCTTACAATAAGTCTCCTCTTTATGTGCCTCACTTAAACCCTTAACATAGTAGACATCATTAGTATTATGCTTGCCATCAAAACTTACTGAACCTATTCCATAAATCTTAGCACCAATATCATATCCAAACATAACTAAGCCTCCATCATATTTTTTAAGTTTAACAAACATACTCTTGTCATCGATTATGTCATGTGAACAACCAACAACCTAGTAGTTCTTTTCTTGTTTAGCATGTATTGTAGAGATCACTATATCTTCATCTTTCTCCGAAGGACTTTCCTTCACCTGTCTTTCAGACTTAGCTGAAGTAGATTCATCTTTTATAACCAAGAACAAGCATTCATTATCATCAAAATCCCCATAATCAAAATTTTCATAAAAAATACAACATCCTCATTCACATAGTATGCTCTTTTATTCGCCTTTCCTTTGTTTTCTTTGCTAAATCTATTTTATTCTTCTTAGATCTTTCTAGACATCTTGAAGCATAATGACCTATTCCTCCACAACTAAAGCATTTAAAGGGTAACTTACCTTCATACTTACCAGAACCTTTCTTCATCCTTCTCACAAATTTAACTTCTACTTCATTGAGGTTCTCTTCATCTGGATCTTTAGCTCTTGTAGCCTTGAAAGCAGTTTCTATCTTCAATCCATTTCTCAAGCTAGGCTTTCTCATTTCATAAGATGTTAGATTTCCCAATAACTGATCTTAGTATAAGTTTTATAATCTATGAATTCCTCAATAGTAGATACCTTTTCACTATATGCATTAAGAAGAGTTCTAAGAATATTCTTCACAATTCTAGATTCATCTACTATAGCACCAAGTCCTCACATTCCACCTACTAGATCATCCACTCTTTATACATAGGATTTAATGTTCTCATCTTTAGACATATGCAAGATCTCAAACTGTGCCTCCAAATTTTGTAACTTTGCTTCTTTGACCTTTTCATCTCCTTCATGCATCTTTTCTAAAGCATCCCAAACTTCTTTAGCAATCTTCATATTTTAAACTTTAATCAACTCAAAATGTGAAAGACTATTCTTCATAATGAACTTTGCCTTATTATTTGCTTCATGTGCCTTGATTTCATTAGCTGTACTTGGACCGTTAGCAAGAGGAGTGTAAGTAGTCTTATAGGATTTCTCAACATCATATCCACAATACTCTAGATATCCTTCCATCTTTATTTTCCAAATAGCATAATTAGTTCCATCAAATAGGTAGGATACTCAAAAGTGATCTTGCTCACCATCTCAAACCTTCCTTAAGCGGTTAAGCTCCTCTTCAAGAAACCAAGATTTGATACCAATTGTTGAACAAGACAACTGAGAGGGGGGTGAATTAGTTGTGACAAAATTTAACCTTTAAAACTTCCACTAGAAATTAGATGAATCACAAATCTTTTACTCTACTATTATGGTTAATCATTATGTGCAAAAGCAAAAACTAAGAAACATCACACACACACAATGAAAAACCCAATAAGGGAAAAACCACAGTGAGGATTAGCTCACAATATAGAGGATATCAAAACCAATTACAAAGAATCACTGCCAAAAGAGTACTCACTGTCCAATAGGGGTTAACCACTCGAAGGGCTCACTGCCACAAAATTACAAAGAAGATAGAAGAGATTTGTTACAAAGAGAAAACAATCTCAATGCAACAGAGATTTCCACCACAATCACTCAAACACTTTCAAAAATGCATGAATGATAGAGTACACCTTTAGCTCATTGCTTCTGAAAACTCAACAATTAGATTTCACACTGATCTGCTCAAACTCACATCACATACACATTGTTTCACATCTATCTTGCTTGCATTCTATCCTTCACAAAAAATTCAACTTGTATTTATACCATCTTCAACTTTAGAACTCATCCAAAGTCATCCATACATCATTTGCATTTACAATTTCAAATTAGGTCAGTGCCAAAACATTCTACGGTGGAATTAGAATGAGGGTGACCCAAATACACACTTCCATATGCTTCCATAAACTTCATAAGTAGTGTTAAACATAAGGTCAGCCAAACTAGTGTAAAACACATATTTTAATTAAGCACCCACAACCTTAACACGATCCAATCTTTCCAGATAACAAAATTAACTTGAACATGACCTCAACAACTTATCCTGAAAACCACAAGACAAAACTCAATCAAGAAGAAATCTGGAGCAACTACATTTCTCCTAGACCTCAACCAAATACATAGAAAAGCACGGTTCACAATTGGTGAACATAACTCTCACTAAACAATGATCCAGAGACCCAAAATTTGGATATAGCAACTTCCAACAACTATGAACAATACCTCAAATCCTCATCAACAAAGTATCAAATCCTAGAGCAAACACTAAACACATGGAAACTTTCTTGATTAAAATTTTCTCAATATCCTCGATTTGTACAACCAATAACCATTATCCATGACATCAATGACAACAACAACCAGTGGAAAACTAGTTAACAAGTTGACATCAATGACAACACCTTCATACTTGCAATAGTATTGTGTGCTTGATCAATCCACATGTTTCACCTTCATTGGTATATGATAATGATCTTTCTTCCATGCTAATTGTGTATTTTTTGATGGTTATACTCTTGATGAACCTCTCCAAAATGCATTCTCTTTAGGATTGTCTATATATTATGCCTATCCTAGTGATTAGCTTTATGATGATAATAGTTCTTCTATCATTGGTGATGTATCTTCATATGATACACCTTGTTTTCTTCACCTTCACCCCATGTTGATTCCCCCCATGCAACTGATGATAGTCCTATTTTCATGATGTGGATGAAAAATATTTGATCCATGATAAATTTGGTTTATTATGCACTAGAATAAGTGTTCTTTTATGGCACTCATTCCTCATATTCTAGTTACTCTTCCATAGGGGATCTCATGGATATTACTAAGAATCATGGATATAGCCCTTTTGATAACCATGGATATTTTTCTCATGATTTTTTATTCTTTAATTAGATATATATGAGTACTTGTGGAAAACCCTCATTTCCATCTCCTATTGAGAAAATACATGACTTAGACATTCATCAACAAGAACAACCATATGAAGATCACTTATAGTTTTTATTTGGCTTTTGTCAAGATAATGCACAACTATCTAGCAATTTATCTCAAACATTAGTACATCAAGCTATTTTTATGTTGAGCACAATATTTCACATTATTGGAGCTCCACATGAGTAGATTGGGCCATCTAGACACATGTATTGATGAGTATCATTAAAAATTTTAAAATAAAGATTCTACTAATAAGATATTGCATAATCCTTTGTCACATGACATCTAACTTATCCTTCACCAAGTGGATTTTTGACACCATCTTTTAAAAAGTATGATGGGAGAGGTGATGCATTACTAATTTGCAATCATCCTAAACTACATGATTTACTTATTTTATGAGGACATGTTGCTTAATAGTTTGTTCCCAACAAGCTTGAGATGTCACACATTCACATAGTTTTATTCATCGGCACATGCTTCCAAAACTTCTTTTGTGAATTTCTCTAGTGCTTTATAAAAAAAATCATTACAATATTGAACCTAAGACAATTGATACAAAGCTCATGCAATACAAGAAAGAGGAACAAGGTCTAGTTAATGATTTTATGTTGATATTTGATCCTTTAATTACTAATATTAATTTCACATATGATGATGCTAAGCTTCAAGGCTTATTTTATGATGGATTGCTTCCATTTATCAAAGAATGGGTATTTTTTAAGATCTATCCTTCAATTTTAATTTTATGTGCTTGTTTGTACAAATATGAGTTATCCTTATTGGAATATCTATCCTTACATCATTGCATTTATAACCCTCCTTATTCCAATGACATACCATAAATGTCACATTTGGAAAATGGGGTCAATGAGATCGTTTCTATCATTTCTGATAGAAATGATCATCATGAACACATCAAGGAGCCTCTACATGTTGTATTGGAAAGCCTATTGGAACAAAAACTTGTTGATTTGTGTCTTTTTAAACTAATGGGTATGTATAACTATTGGCATTTTTCATCCCCCCTTCATGGCCCATCAATGATAACTAACCTAAGAGATTTAAAATGGGCCATGTTCTTTCTTGTTGCAGGCACCTCCAAGACTTTAATGCCTTAACCAAAACCCAAAACCAAAGTTATATATTTCCCAAATTTGGCTAAGTTTTTGATGTCTTGATTTATCCATTTAATAGTATGCCCAAATAGGTGTCCAAGATTGTAGGTTTGATGAGGTTTGGATCAAAATTTCCCCAGTTATGGCCAATCGGAGTTATCTAAGGTTTTTCAAACCACCTTTGATGCTAATAAAGGCTCTTTGAACTAGTGTTGAATTTGACAGAGGTTTCCAAAACCTCTCCAACCACTAATATTGGTTTTATGTTCCGTGTGGAGTTCCAAGTGATGAGCAAGGTGAAAGGGATGAAAAAAGAACTAAGTGTTTGACATCGATGATTTTGGCGGTTCCCCAAACTACCGTTGACTCCAATGGAGGTTCTTAAAACCTCTTCCTTTTTGAACATTAGTCTAAATTTCCTTCAAATGGGTTAGAGCAAGGGTAAAGTTTAAATTTTCAAAGGCAGCCAAAGGAGGATCAAATCATCAACAATTTTGGTGGTTCGTTGAACTACCGTTGGCTCTAATGAAGGTTTTTCATACCTCCCGTTTCTTTAACAAAGTTTTGAAGTGCTTCATTAGGATCAAGAACAAAACAATAGGAGGGAAATCAAGAAACAAAGGATAAAGTGAGAAGGTGCCAAGATTTCAAAGTTTTTATTTTTACAAAAAGGAATTAGGATGAAAAGAAAGTTAAGTGTTTCATTGACAATTTTGGTGGTTTTAGAACTATTTTTGGCTCTGATGGGGGTTCATAGAACCTCCAATTTCTATGACAAGGTCTTGAGGTTCTTAATGGGGATTGAAAAGGAAGGAAAAGGGGAATATTTGAATAGCCAAGTATAGTCTTTTGATCTTTCAAACTTTCACTTACTTTCTTTCGACCTTGTTTTTGTTATTGACTATGAGGCCTTACTCATTACTTATGAATAACTTGGCTAAGGAATTTCCATTTTCCAAATTCAAGCTTTTGGTCTTCTCCTTGCTCACTTACCTCTTTTCAACCCACTCCCATATCCATTCCTCCCAACTATTGACCCCAAAGTCATTTTCATTTATTTTCATCCATTAGGCTTTCTCCTTAAGCTCTTTCCTTTTTTAGCATGTGTTAACCATAATTCTTGATCCTTGATTGTCAACTTCTCCCTTCACCCCACATTCTTCCAAATATTTT
Source organism: Sequoia sempervirens (assembly GCA_007258455.2). Lineage (NCBI taxonomy): Eukaryota > Viridiplantae > Streptophyta > Pinopsida > Cupressales > Cupressaceae > Sequoia > Sequoia sempervirens. Next base: position 124,718 of record VDFB02331873.1, read on the forward strand.
CACCAACTCTTGGAATCTTGGTTCCCATCTTCCTCTCCTTTGATAGGTGGTAGGCTTGATGCCTAATGCTCGATGAATGTATTCTCTTAAGGGTTTCAAGATCAAGAGTTGTCTTATCTCCAACTTTTTGACAAGAATTTCCTTGTAGCCCCAAATCTCAAAACCTAACCAAGATAGCCATTAGAGGTTGTGAATGATTTAATGTCTTATTCATTAGTTCAATGGTAAGCTCAAGCTTTAAACTCCAACGATATTCCTGAAAGTGTGTTTTCATCTCGTAAACACCATTAATGTTGAGTGACTCTTCTCAAATGTCAAATCTCAACTTCTAAGGCTATAAAGATGGGATTTAATGATTTTGAGCATGGATCCAAGGAAAATTGAGGTCCCATACCTCATTTATTAGTTTTAGGTGCTCCTTTTGTCAAAGTTCCATCCTCAGATTGCATATTTTTTGGGTGATTTTCATCCTTTGCACTCATGCTCAGAAATCATCAACGTGAAGGTATGGTTAGTGCTCAAAGAATTTTCTACACACTTCCTTGGTTGCTTAATTTCGGTTTTTTGGATAGATGTCTTCACGTGGTTGGTTTCTAGTGGTGGCAAGAGTTTCCCCTTTTTCCTCTGCACCTTAGCATAATTTTTGGAGTTTTCTCTTTGAAATAAAGGCCCAGTTTGGGTTATTTTGTAGAGCTTCTTCCTAGCTTCTCTAGCAGACATTGTAGTTCTACATATTTACAACTATAAATAGAATTATGGCTTTGTATTAATAAATTTTTTATTTTACCTCTCCTCTCCTTTGGATATGTTGTGTAGATATCTCTTTCCTTCATGTCTAAGTGCATTTTTTCAATTTTCTATGTCTATATGCTAACTATGTTTCCAGGTGTTGATTGTGAATTTCTTTCCTTCCCTTCAAATATCTTGTCAAACCCTAACCTCCATATGGAACCCTTGGAAACTAGTAAAATGGAGAACTATGCAAGTCTTTCCAACTATTTTTATTGATGCATTGTTTTTCTACAAGAAAGAAGAAATAACTCTAATTTAGGTGTATCAACCCCTCTTCCCCATTTTATGTAATTCTTTCTCTCCCTTTTCCTCTTTGAGCTGGTAGAATAAGATGTTGATCGGATTTCATATGCCGGGTTGGAATAACATATTTGCATCTAGATTAGAGAGGAATATGACCACCTTTGAAGATCTAACCTCAACTATAAGGTCCCACACCTTGAGGTTAGTTCCATTGTGTAATTGTAATGCTGAGCCTATGTTTAGCAAGGTGCAATTTCATGTGACAACACTAACCTTCCACTATACAAGGTTAAGTATTTTTATTATCATTTTACACATGAGAATTTTCATCTACAATTCCTTTGTTACACCCTATTTTTTTTTCACCAAGTTACTTTTAATTGTCATGTTAAAATGCAATCTGATACTTGATGATGACATTATGTTATTTAACATTTTGATGAAATTATATGCAATGAAATGCATTTGAATTTGGATGATTATATCCTTTTGAATCAAATTTATGATTAGGTTGTGATTTATAACAACTAACTATTTGTATGATGTCTAAGTATTATGCATGACTATTTTTCTGCCTTCTAGAGAGAGAGAGAGTATCACTAGAGAGGAATATAGACTTCAGAAAAACATGTTAGATTATTTGAGTTGTGTTGAACCGAGTCCTTAGGTTAAGTGTAACCTAATTGAGTCTAGGTTTAAGCATTTTGTTAAAAGGGAATTTTAGTGTTTTATGTTATATGGTTTTCAATCAAAATGATAACAATTTAACAATCATCTATAAACCCAAGTCAAATCAATTATAATGAAATGGTGACAATTGGTTATATATATAATAGATATATAGGTATATATGTATATACATATATGGGATAAAATATATATATATATATATGTATATATGAAGGTCAATCCATATTTAAGATTAATATAATTTATTAGTCAATCCAAATCCAATCTTGATTAGTAATTTTGTCTATCTTGAGTATAATAATCAACTAACCCATCTCAAATCAAACCATTAACCTAAGGTGTTTATCTTCAAATCATCATTCCAACTAACAATCCAAACCCAAATAATATCCAGTAATAAACACAATCAACCTTAGCAACATGCTAAAGATATTTCATTGTGATCCAATATAAACATAAATTACTTCTCATCATAATAAAACTCACCCCAAATAAAATCAAAATCCAATCTAATCATGGATACAATCTATTTATAATTAAAAATCCAAAACCAACATCATGAATCCATTTTATTTTTATGAGTCCAATTTTTAATACTAATCTAAAAATCCCTTTGATGATGATGATGATGATATATTTTTTGATCAAGAAGAGCATGATCCCTTTAAACGTGATGACATTGATGATAGTCTTGAGGACCAATACAAATGTACCTTACATAAAATTATATTAATCAATCTTTCCATAAGTTCTAGTTTTCGAAATATAAACTATCATTAGGCTAAAAACTAAGACCTAACTAGCACAAGTAATTCCACAAATTTTAATTACATATACAATGGTCATCCTTATGCTACCTTTGACAAGGGAAATAATTTTTTATTCCAAGGCCCTCATCACCAACTCATATCGCAAATCCCAATCTCACACAAGAATCTTATAGATCCTCCACCTCCTATCCAAATCCTTCACCCTCAAAACCTTTGCAATCCAACCACCAATCAAATAATTTCACCTTTATGGATTTTTTACATGGGATACTAGAAAATAATCTTAAAGGGACAAGCAAAGTTGTGGAGTCATGTACCTTTGATAATATAACAAAAACCAAGTGTGTCATTAGCAATTTGGTCATCGACCCAAATCCCATCAAGAACATCCAAGATCCTCCTAATGCCATCATTCCTACAAGCCTATCTATCTTGGAAAATAAGTGCTAACCTTTTCATAGGTCTATTAAATTCAAAATGCTACATACCATCCTCTATCCCTATGTAATACTTGTAGAGTCTATTTATGCATTAATTGATAATAGTGCTGTCAAAGAGAAACGCCACTCCTCCCTTGTGTCATACAAACACATCCAAATATATCAAGAGATTATTCCAAATCATTCCCAAATGCATCCCTACCTAAATCAAGATCCAAGCATCCACAAAAATCCCTTTGATGATCCCATACCCTCTCAAGATCAAAGCACCCATATTGATCACATCCCAAACCACAATCCTATCACCTTTGTTCTACCACCGTTATCTAACATATTTTTATCACCACTGAAGAAACTACAACTACCACCAATCCCTACTTATACAAAAATAGATCTGTGGCTTGTTTCTAAAGCAACAAGAGCCCCATTGTAAATTAAATATGTCAAAGCATGAACTATCAAGGAAGATAATTAGGCCTTCACAAGAAAGGAATTATGGAGTCCATACATGTAAAATCAAATTTAAGATCTAAAGGCCACATCTACAAATATTATGGAAAAAATGGCAACACCTCTACAAATATAAATAGAACTTCTTCCAACATCCAATCATGTGCCTCTCATTGCTCCTATCAATAATTTTCTACCACCAATCCTTTCATCAACCCATTCACCCCCATTACCTCCACGATCAATCTTTTCATTGATACCACTATCCCTATCAATAACCTTTCTTATCCATCATTCATAATACCTAATCGAGATCAACCAATGTACACATAATTTGTAATTATTCCAAAAATGATGAAGTTGTCACTAAATTCATGGAATTTAAAGATAATGTCTCTCTAGAAGATTATATAGCATCAATTTTGGAATTGATTTGGATGCACATGCATGTAAAGAAAAGAATATACAAAAAATGAAGGAGAACCATGTCACAATGTGTCAAAATGTAACAACAAATAAAAATCAAATCCAAAATAAAAATAGATCAAAGAGGCCACATAGGCCCACCGATAAAAAAAGGAATCTAGGTTCTAAAGAAAATAGAAGCAAGTGGAGTATCCAAATTTACATCTCCAAAAGCAAACTCCATACCCAAATCCAAAAATATATATCCCCCATCCCAATCCTAAAACCGTCCATCTAAATCCAAAAATCTTGCTCTTGGCACTAAAAATCCTAAATATTTTTTGGGTCCCTAAATCCCAAAATTGACAACCCAAAAATGCATCATCCTAATCCCACCATCTAAAATTCCAATATTCTCTTTTAAGATTCTCTATATTTTATGATGATAACCTCAAAAAATGATATTCTTAGCCAAAATTCCCCTTATCTAAAAATAATCTTAGGCTTCTAAATACGATGATTGTCACAAATTAGGAACTATCTTGTACAAATTATGCATTCAAATCCCTATTCAAAGAGCCTATCCTAAACTTGTTTAAGACTATTATAATAAAAAACTAAACACCCATTAAAGTTTTTTTTCTTTAGGAATGATTAATCTCACAATAGTGTGTCCCACTTATTAGACATCTTAGTTTTTGTCTAACATCATAGATTTTTTAGAAAAAATAATGATTTAAGCCTTTTAAGGGTTCCATCTAAAGGGGTTTTATTGAAAGGGGTTATATAAAACCCCCTTGGATATAACTCCCATAGAATTAAATCAAACCCACAATGAAATCTCTTCTACACCTATCAAAATATTGATAAAAATTCAAATTTACTTCACCTTTTGGACTAACAAATGAAGTTATTTGGAAATGTCATTTTGTAATTATGTAGCCCTTAGTACTACCTTTACAAAAAATATAATATATTATGTTTTTTTTTAATGTTTTATTTAATATCAATTTAAAATTATATAATGAAAAAAAATGATCTCTATTGATGATGCTATAGAAAAATATTGTTAGAAAAAAATCAAAAAATAAACTGCAATCCACATATTTTTTTATTTCATAAAGAAATAAATTTTTTATTTTGTTAAATATACCAAAAGAAATATGTTATAGATTAATATAGGTCTAAAATTTTTATTAGTACTAATTCAAAAAGTAGTAAAATAAAATACTTAATAAAAAATCACTCAATTAATTTTTTTTTAAATTACAAAATAAAAAAAGAAAATGATACAAATAATTCTTCATTTAAAAAAAAAATATAGCTTGAATTTACGTAGAAATTTTCACAACTAAATTAGTTTACATTGTTGGAGTTGATAGCGAACCCCACAATTCTCAAAAATCTTTGCAACCAAAACGCCTATCACAAATGAGAGATCAAAGCAATTGATTTGCTATGCAACCTTGAGAGAAAAGATTGAATCTACACAAGTATTACACAAGCATCTAATATTAGATTAATCTACAATTGTAATTGAATTGAATTGAATTATCGATGATTACAATGAATGTGTATGCTTATATTGAAGTGCATGAAAAAGAAAACCTTAGATGAGGATTACATTAGATTGTGACAAGTGTTTTGATCTCATGCAATGAGACAACTTGACCTATATTTAGCCCAATCTAATTAATAAAAAAACACTCCTAAATTTAGCTTAAGTGAACAAAGTAATAAGGGACTTTATAATTAATTAATTATCAAGTGAAGTCCTAATTACTCCAATATACATCACCCTTACATTATTGATTGTTTGTTCCTTATAATTAATAAAAAATAAAAAATGTTGATTTTGAGCACACAATTTGGTCAAAAAATTGAACACATGGGATCACTTGAGTTGTTCTCATTGTATATAAACTAGCGCTTGCACCCCAACAAGGTGCAATTGTTATGCCGATAGTGAGATATACTCTAGCAATATATTGAAGGGTAGGGGGAAAAAAATCACAAGAAAATGTGAATTGCTTTTCGTAAGGCTAACTATTTTACAACAAAAGCAATTGGTGATGCGGTGCGAGAAGGTTTGAATATGAACAAACAAAACTGTATTTAAATTGGTATGCTATGCTAAATGGTTTTACAACATAATATATTTTGTACAATGAAAGAAGGGTTGTAACTTAAAAGGTCGATTGGACCAAGTACAAGTGTTGGTGGTTAATGATACACCTTGTGGCCGGATGTAACATAATCGACAACTATATGTTGTGGGGAAATATTTTTATAATACAAAAACTATTTTATAACACATCAAAATCACAAACTCAAGAGATTGGTTATGTACAATACAATTATTGGTGGTTGACGATGAGGTTCTATGATATATGCCATTTGTCTTCAAGACCCATAGAATAAAAGCAATGGAATGGCTAGATGTTGTGATTTTTTTTGACTTGTATAATGATTTTTACTTATTCAATTTATACTACTACTACTATTAGAAAATATTTTTGCCAATGTATGAACAAAATCACCATAATAAGTCGAATATGCTGAAGCCATTGATGATGTCGATGCTTGTGATTGATATGTATGTTTGAGTGGTGATCTCTCGTCCTTGTAGTTGGTTTTTTCATGGTTTGTGGCATATATCTACAAAAGATAACTTTGTAAAAGTGGAATTGATGATCTGACAATAACTGGGAAAGATGAGAGGGAGAAAGGGATAAGAGTTGTGTACCTTTACTTCTTAGAGAAGGTTGTTGTAATCGAGCTTCCTCTTCTTTCCTCATAATGTGTCATGCCCATAAATTTTACTAGAAAAACTAAACTACTTTTTTTTCCTTACATATCAATACAACTAAATAAATAGCTCTCTAAGTACCAAGGTGCAACATGATCCAAGTTGCTCATGAAGGATTGTAATAGCATTATTTTTAGAAGTCAGTTTATCATTATAACATTGTCTTTATTTAACCAAAAATAATAACACAATATTTACTCTCCACCATATAATTAAAATGTTATTATTATTTAATTAAAATAATATATACATAATAATTTTCACATTAGAAAAACTTAGTTAAGCAAATTCACGAGGACGGATGGCACTCGCGGGTGCTGGGTGTGGTCGTGCTAGGGCATCTGTGCCCTAGCCTGGTGGCTCTGTGTTCCTGGTGGCTGTGCAGGTGGGAAGTCTGGGCGGTGTGGGTAGGGGCCAGGGGTGGCTCTTTTTGCCTTCTTTTGTGCGTGGGTGCAGATTTGGGTGGGTTTTGGTGCGATCTGCTGGGGTTTGGTGTGGGCATTGGGTTGTTTATTGTCACCGACCCCTTTCTCTTAAGTTTGATCTTTTTGATTTCTCTGCTGGTTGGGGTTTGAATGGCAAGGAATGCATCGATTGGTGAGGTGAAGGGATATATTTCTATGACAGAGGTTGGTGGTGGGGCTTCATCTGGAGAGGGTTTGAAAAAATCTAGTACCTTTAAAATGCATAAAATAAATGGATGTCTGGAAAGGGCACAAGTTCGTCCTGTGTTGGTGATTCAATCAGAGGTGGTAGCTGAAGATCTGGATTACTACAATAAGCATGTTTTGATTTGTAAGTTTATGGGGATGAAGGTTTCTCTTTCTTTCTTAGACACTTGGATCCGCAAGACATGGTCTCTGGAAGGTGACTTTGATGTTCTATTGGCTACAAACAATTTCTTTCTGGTAGATTTCTCATGCATTTCTGATCAAAATAGGGCATTTGAAGGGGAGCCTTGTTTTTATAATCAAGTAGGTCTTTTCATAAAACCATGGCATGTTGGCTTTAATTTAGTGGAGGAGTTGCCTTCTAGGGTCCCAGTTTGGGTTTGCCTTCCTCAGCTGCCACTTGAATGTTGGAGAACAGATACATTACAATCGATTGCTTTATTGCTGGGTAAGCCTATTGGTCCTTCTCAACATACTTTGGATAAGAGGATATTTTCTTATGCGAGGGTTTGTGTAGAAATTGTTCTGAGTTAGCCTCTGCCTGATTCTATTGATTTGACTGTTGGCTCTAATTCTTGGACTCAACCTTTGGATTATGAAATGTTTCCTTTTTGCTGTTGGTTATGCCATGAATATGGGCATCTACAGCGGAGGTGTCCTCGATCTTTTGGTGCGGGAGGTGCAAATAATGCGGGTTCCCAATATAATCTGAGGGTGGAAAAGGGTAAGGATCCTATGAAGGGAATGGCAGCAGACAAAGATGTTTTTGTTCCAGTTAAACCTTGTAATCATGGACGGGGCCAAAAGAGGCCTTTTTAGGATAGACAAGAAGGGGAGACTTTCAATAGATTTGAGGTGTTGGATGAGTTAGTTCAGGAGGAAGGGTTTACAGCTGACATGCAGATGGTGGTTGGCTCTGGTTCTAAGGAGTTGGTTGAGGTACAACCTTCGGTGATCCCTGGAGTGGATCATCATGGTGACCAAGATCCTCAGATGGTGTTTGGTCTATCTCCTTCTGCTCTAACTCTTGGTGCTGGGGGTGGGGGGGTTGTTGATTCGGGGGGGTTGTTGATTCTGGTGGCCCCTCTGGTGTTGGTAAGGTCTGCTCAGAGGCTCGGGATAGCCTTGATTTAGGTAAGTTTAAACCTTCTTCCTCTATTCTGGGTGTGTAGTAAAAATATTTTAAGAAAGGGATTCCTGAGAAATCAGTTAAGGTTGGTCGCAAAAAGGACCAAGAAAAGGTGAAGCTTGCTGGAGAGACATTGGTGGAGGTTGGTTCGATGAAGACCATTGATGCTCACTTTTCCCAACCCCAACGATGATAGTTCTTTCTTGGAATGTGAGGGGTATGAATAGCATCCCTCGACAAAAGGCTATTCGAGATTTGATCTGCATTCATTCTCCGGATGTGATTTTCTTGCAGGAAACTAAGTTATCAGTGGATAGTATGTTAGGTGTGGCTCCTAAGATTTGGGGTTGTGGCCAATGTCAATGTGTGGGTGCTTTTGGTAATTCTGGTGGAGTGGGTTGTTTCTGGGATCCCCAAAAGGTTAGTCCAGTTTGGTGGATCTCCTGTAAGAGTTCAATTTCTTGTGTTGCTTCTCATTTAGAGTCAGGGGAGAAAGTTATTTTCTCTAATATATATGCTTCGATTGATTTCCAAGGTAAAGCTCAGCTATGGGATCATGTTAGATATGTGAGGTCTTTGGATCCTTACCTGCCTTGGATCCTGGCTGGGGATTTTAATGCTGTCATTTCTTTAGAAGAGAAGAGAGGAGGTAGTGCTCGTTTGGAGCCTTCCTCTAGGCTCTTGCAGGATAATATGGCTCTTTTGAGGTTAGTTGATGTCAAGCCAACTAATGGAGTCTTCACATGGAATAATAGGAGAATTGGAGATGCTGCTATTTCTGAAAGACTAGATAGATTTTTGGTGTCCAGTTTTTGGATGGGGGATAGGTGGATGATTAGCTCTGAAATATTGGATTGTCGAGGCTCTGACCATTGGCCAATTAAGCTTGTGGTTGTGTGCCTCAACGATGTGCTAGACAGACTTTCAAGTTCCAACTCATGTGGCTCTGGGAGGAGTCTCTTCATGATATGATTTCTAGCTGGTGGGATCTTGGGAAGCCAGCTTATGGCACTGCTATGTACTCATTCTCAAAGAGGTTACAGTACATCAAATACAAGTTGAAAAGATGGAATAGGCAACATTTTGGTAATTTGTTTCATGAAAAAAAGAAGGCTCAGGATAACCGGACTTAATCACCAGGCAAATTCGTGATCAAGGCCTAACAGAAGAGTTGAGTTTGTTAGAGATTGCTGCAACAAAAGAGGTAGAGGAATGGGAGTTAAGAGAAGATTTTTTTGGAAACAAAAGTCCGTATTGAATGGCTTCAGGCTGGTGATAGGAATACTTCTTTTTTTCACAACTTAGTTAAAGACCGGAGGCAAGGTAATGTTATTTCTTCTCTTGTGTTGTCTGATGGGGAAATTTTGTCCTCTTCTGCTTCTATCTCTGCGGAATGTATTTGGTATTTCTCTTCATTATTTTCTGAGGATTCGCCTCCAGCTGAGGAGGCTGAAACAAGGATTCTGAATTGTATCCCGTAGCTAGTGTCTAATGAAATGAATGAATCATTGCTTTCTCCTATTACCTTGTTGGAGCTTGAGAACGTTGTGTTCCAGATGAAGAAAGGTAAAGCACCGGGGCTTGATGGATTCCCTATTGAATTCTTTCAGGAGTTTTGGGAGGTGGTTAAGTTGGACCTCTTAGAGGTTGTTAAGGAATCTTTCATGAATAAACAAATGTTGAAGTCTCTTAATGCAACTTTTTTAGCTCTCATTCCAAAGAAGGAGGGGGCTAATTCTTTGGATCTTTTTCAGCCTATTGCATTATGTAATGTTGTTTATAAGATTATTACTAAGTTGATTGCTGAAAGGTTGAAACCTTGGCTTGGTGAGTTAATCTCTGAGGAGTAGGGGGGTTTTGTTGCTGGCAGACAAGATCATGGATGGTGTTGTGATTGCAGCTGAGACCATCCATTCTATGGAATCCAAAAGAAAAATCTATGTTTATCAAGCTGGACATGGAAAAAGCCTATGATCACATTAAATGGAGCTTTCTGTTTAAGATTCTTGGAGCTTTTGGCTTTGCTAGTGATTGGATTGAATGGGTCAGGAGTTGTGTTACTTCTTCCTCCTTCTCAGTGCTTATCAATGGTGAGCCCACTAAGTTGTTTGGTGCTTCTAGAGGCCTCAGACAAGGAGATCCTTTGTCACCCTACTTATTCATCCTACTTGCGGAAGGATTGGGAAGGCTTATTCGTGCTCAGGTAGCTAGCGGCTTGATTCAGGGTTGGAATTGGGGAAATGATCTTTCCCCTCAGCCTCATCTTCAGTTTGTTGATGATATTGCCTTGATAGGTAGGGCAAAGGTTGAGGAGGCTTTGAACTGGCGCAGTGTTTTGGACAGCTACTTGGCGGCCTTTGGGCAACACATTAATGAGGGGAAGTCTTTCATTTACTTCTTCCATACTCCTAAGGTTATCCAAAGGAGATTAGTAGGTATTCTTCATTCCCAGATCGGTTCACTTCCTTTTCTCTATCTTGGAATCCCTCTTGCCATTCGTTCTCTCCCTAAAAGGTTTTGGCAAGAGACTGTTGACAAGTTTCGAAGATTGGTCAGCCATTGGACTTGCAGGTGGCTCTCTTCAGCTGGAAGAGTGACTCTTCTAAAGTCTGTGATCCAAGCTCTCCCTCTTTATAGGTGCTTTGTTCTTTTTGCTCCATCAAGTTTTATTCAAGATTTCGAGAGACTGTCTCATCAGTTCCTATGGTCTGGCAACCTTCTTCATAGAAAGTGGAGCTTGGTGAAATGGGATGTTGTTTGTAGGCCAAAGGAGGAGGGGGGTCTTGGTCTACGATGGACTGATTTGAATGGGTAGGCCTTGGATGCTAAGCTATATTGGCATTGGTGTTCACAACAACATATGTGGTGGCTAAAATTCTTACCCTCAAATATTTGGGTGTGGTGGAAAGCATGGAGGTTGTAAGATTCAGTCTGGAGGGGAAAGGTTCTATGATCTGGAGTACCCTCAAACGGGGTGCCAAGCTTGTGAAATAGGGCCTTTTTTGGATTTGTAATGGGGGTCAGGAAGCTCTCTTCTGGCATGACTCTTGGGATGGACATCCCCCTACTTTGTCTTCTCATCCCCACCTTCAGGACTTGTGCCAAATTTTTGAGGAGGCAGGTTGGTGTCATGTGGCTGACTTCAAATATCAACATTCTTTGAGTTAGATTACTTTGTCTAGGTGGAAGGACCCTCAGGATTGGCCTCCTGGGGGGTTTTGGAGGATCGTCAAGTGCTTGCTAAGATTCTTTTGGATTGTGCTTGCAACTCTCTTCTTGGGAGAGATGTGCTTGCTTGGGGTCCAGATTTGCGAGGTAAATTTTTAGTTGCCTCTGGTTATCAGGTTTTGGATTAACAGGTCTTTGGGAGCTCTGAGGTTCCTTGGTGGAAGCATGTTTGGAATAAATTTGCTTGGCCTAATTGCAATTTTTTCTCTTGGCTCATTGTCCAAGGTAAGTGTCTTGCTTGGGACAATCTTTGGAAATGGGGGTTCCAGGGCCCTTCCATGTGTGTTTTGTGTGGTCACCATGAAGAATGCTTCTCGCATCTCTTTTTTTAGTGTTCCTTTGCTAAGGATATTTGGCATCACTGGTGGAATCTCTAGAGCTTACCATGTTGCCATGTCTCCGCCTTAGATGATTTTTGGAGGAGACAAGGATCATCTCCTGCCAAAACCTTTTTTCTTAAAATTGCTTGGAGCATTGGCCCTAGTTTGATTGTTTGGCATGTTTGGTTGGAGCACAACAGACGAATTTTCTTGGATAAAAAATTGATCTTGGAGCAACTTTGGAGGTGGATTCTTGGGGCTCTGCAAGAGACTTTGTCTGCAAAGTGTGATTTGTCTATGCTAGTTGATCCTGGGGACTTGGGTGTTGTTAATTCCCTGGGTCTTGTTGCTAGGGATAGGAGAAATTTGGGCAGTGTGCATCGTAGGCGTGGGCGTGAGAGGGTGGCTCGTGATGGCTTCCGATGTCCTCCTGCTCTAGGGGAGCTAAAAATCAATACAGATGGGTCATCTAGGGGTAATCCTGGGCATGCTGGAGTTGGCGGTATTGGTAGAGACAGCTTGGGAGTGGTGGTGTTTTTATTTTCTATGTATCGTGGTTTGCATACCAATAATCTTATGGAGGCTAGTGCTATCCTTATGGCGATTGAGCGTGCGGTTGGCCTTGGGTGGCGGCGGATCGTTTGTGAGTTTGATTCTTAGGTGGTTATTGATATGTTGCATAAGCGACAATTGGAGGATATGAATTGGCAGCTTGTTGTGGTTGTCGAGCAGATTATTTCTATGTGCTCTTCTCTGGAGTCCATTGTTTTCTGCCATATTCTGTGAGAATGGAATAGGGTTGCTGATGGACTGGCTAGATGGGCGATAGAGAGGACTGATTCTTGGTATGTGGATGGTTGGGGCAATCTTCCTAATGACATGGCCCCTGTTCTTGAGGAGTGGGTTGCTGAGGATATGAGGTGCTTCTTGGGTGTGAATTAATTCTTGTTTTGTTGGGCCCCTTAGAAGCCTTTGTAATGTTGTTCTGATTCAATAAAGTTTTTACCCTCTTTTTTTAAAAAAATAAAAATTTCACGTTATTCTAGTCATTGCTAAGATATTATTAAACCCTTCTTAATATAAAATTTATTGCAATAATAACTTATATCCAATTAATATTAGCCCTCTAATACTAATATAATTTATCTATTTAATATTTTATTATCACCAATGCTAATAGTAATATTAGAATTAGAGTTAATATTAATAGAATATTTAACTTTATGTTAATAGAAGATGTTGTAGAATTTATTTATTTATTTTAATCTTCTTTTAAATAGTATTTGCTAAGCAAGATTATATTTTCTTGGCGAGAATACTAAAATTCTCTAAAACCATTTTTACCATTATTCTATTAGCTATTTTTTTTTTTTTAATGAGGGGAATCAGGTGCAACACGGCCCCCCATATAACCCCCCACCGCCGATAAACTTTTTACCGTGACCGGCAGTGCTGGCGGGACACACCAACTAGTACCATGGGAGCGCCGGAGAGTCGAACCCATGGTGGGCGCCCTGTTACAGGGAACACCTTAACTTTATTCCATTAGCTATTAATAAACAATAAACTTTACCATTCAAATATTTATTGCAATATTAGAAAATTTCTACTTTTCTACATTACTAATATTACCCTCAATATTGCCACTAATCTTTGAATTTATATAATTCAATAATATCAATATTAATAACATAGTATTAATATGGATATCATTTTCTTCATTATTATTTTTATATTGGTCTTTAAATACCACTAATATATTAAATGACATTTTCAATGTTAACCCAATAATTGAATTTAAATTAAAACTAATTATTTCTATTACTATTATTATTTTTACTTAGATTAATATTATTGATAATATTGTCAATATTATCACATCATGTTAATATTAGTACTTTTATTTTTTTTTAAATCACTACTACATTGTGATTACTAATAATAACATTAACACTAAAATCACCTCTAATCTTAAACTAATATTAAATTTGCAATTAAAATTATTGTTAATATAACCATCACACTTACTAATATCATTATTAAATTTAATATTAATATTTCTAATGTTATGAACTTAATATTAATTTCACTCTTGCAAGATTGTTAAAAATATGAACATTAGTTTCTACCCTTGATTTTAATACTAGACTTACCAATGATGCTCAAAAAGATATAAAATGTTAAAACCAGTGTTACTATTATAATTATCCTAATTTCTTGTAATAACAGTATCAACAAAAATTACCATCGAATTTAATACCAATTTTACTTTATGTATAAACATATCACATGACTACCTTTATAATTAAAAAGGTCATCCTGTCCATTCACTGAGGTGAATACAATTAGTCCCATTAAAAAAAACTTACTAAAACAAAAGAATTGATGTAGTAAATCTTCCTTAATTTTAATGTAATTCTTTCAACGCTCCTGTCAACAATTGGAGATGGTTGCAAATTTTGGTTGCTAACTTCTGCACTGAAAGAAATGCTTTTTTTTTTCCTATTTGTTGTATCATCATTGGGTAGATGCAATCAATTTAAATGTGCAAGGGAAAAACTTATCGCTTTCTAAGAAACTTTCAATTTAATGCTTTGCAACATGCACTAGTACAGCTATGATGGCTTGGCAAGATGCTTTAAAGGATGGGTGGTCATTGAGTGTAGACGGTGCATTACCTAGTCAAAGAAAATCTAGCGCTATCTTGTTAGGCCATGCTTGCAATAAATTACTCTGCCACCAACGTCATGCAATGGGTGTCATAAGTTCGGCAACAATATTGATAAACTACCTCAAGTTAAATAGGAATGGCCATGCCTAGTTTCATACATCCTCTGTAACGCTAGTGAAGGCCACTCTTTTCATACTGTCCACCCATCAACTCCAAGGTCTTGGGATTACAATTCGGCAGAGGAAAACTTCATGGCGTCAGAATGATTAGTTGATTGCCAGGCACCACCGGGTTTTCGGTGTCAGACTGCTGGAAATTCCGGTGGGGTTCCCCCAGAATAATAGCCTATTGGCTAAAAATATTATAAAATTATAATTTTAAGTATGTTATGTTATTCCAATTAAAGTTATTTTTAAGTAAGCACATTAAAAATATTATAAAATTATAATTGTTTTTAAGTATATTAGACTTAAAGATACACTATTATGTTCCTAGTCTTTATTCACATAGTCCACAAAAACTCTTGAACACAAAATGTTTCATTTCTCACAATATGTCTATCATACATTTAATACCTTGTTAAAAGTGTCAAAATGCAAATTATCCCAATCAAAATATTTTCCTTTCCATCTATGGACCTCTCTCAATAGTGATATTTCAACTTTAATTGGAAAAACATAGCATACTTAAAAAGATAAAATAACAATATACATACCTTACAAGACACACCTTTTAGGGTTTGAAAGTCATTTGTCTCATAATATTGTTGCATGCCTCCAAAATTCTAATTCATTGAATACCATAGAAACCACACTTTCCAACTCACACAACTCGTATAATTCCAAATAAAACAGCTATCACATTCAAATAGGAAGATAAATTAATCCAAGCTAGGTAACTATGAGAAAAAAAAAAACTATATTTCTTCACACTTAACTTGAGCAAGAAAGAGATAAATCAATCCAAGACCTAACCATGAGAAGAAAAAAACTTTCTTTCACACTTAACTTGAGCAAGAAAGACATTAAAATTTTTAGGAAAAAACTTAACCCCTAATTGTAGAGTAATAATGAACATAAACTTTATTGAATAAAGAGAAAATCATGTTTACTAACTAAAAATTAAAGAGAAACAAAAGAATCTATTTCAATAGATATACAATCATGTATATTATTTTATAGTGAATAAAGAGATAAAGGAATAATATATCCAACTTTGACCAAAAAGTATCACTCATTGGATCCCATCAGAACTCTGCGGTTAAGTGTGTTTGGACTATAGTACTGCAATGGGTGATCTCCCAGGAAGTCTTGATGTTGCACCCTTTTTAATGTTTTTTCAGATGACCCATTTTTGAGACGTCTTTGCTTCCCTTTCAAAAGCAATTTTGCACCCTTATTTTCTTGCCTTCCTCCCTGTTGGCCCATTTTTTCTCTTCTAATTTTTCCTTCTTTTTTCATTTAGTAAATCCCATTCATATTCCTCTATCTAGGCTAACAACAATAGCCCTTACAAACTCTAGTACACATTTGCTTTTATATAACAATGGCGAGTTCCTTGGTAGGGAGCAATTTGTCTTAAAACATGATAAGGAAGATTTCATGGTATTTTGTTGTTATGTACCACTCTTAACTCTGTGTTGGCCGGTAACACTCCCACACCAAACTTTTGATCCTTTATATTATGCATAAACTGAACATCTTATGCAATTCTTCATTATGCCTACACAGTCATTGCATGGTTGCACCAATGTCATCAAATTCTCACTATTTGTCTTGGCCTATGGTTGATTCCAACCGATACCATGCAAATTTCACTAAATTTATTGTAAATATTGTAATAGTATACTAGAATTTGTTTTGTAATAGAAAAATGTAATGTAAATAATATGCATTGTACAGTGTTTGATTTGTTTTCATTTTAGTTTCAATTTTTATTTTTAAATTTTTATGAAAGATTTTGTATCATTCACAAGATCATTTTTCTATTTAATCTGGGACTACGAGTTTTAAGCTAAAACATCTTCAGTTGAAAGCTAATAATTAAGGGGTATCTATTCTGCCAAAGTCACTCAAGGCATGATCCCAACCTCATCACTTATGGTATCAAAGCGCTAATAATTGAGGGGTATCTATTATGCTAAAGTCACTCAAGGCATGATTCCAACCTCATCCCTTATGGTATCAAAGCCTTTAAGTTAGCAAGACTTGATCCTTGGTAGACTCTTTTAGAACCATTCAACTTCACCAGCAAACTAAAGACCCATTGACTTTTTTTTTTTAATATGTGATATTATGACATATTTCTTCTCTTTATAAGAATACTTGTGTATATGATTTAAATATAAAATAAAATGGAAATGAAATTGTTAATACCATGGTGTACATGTTTCCCCAAATTGTATCTAATACATATTGTAAGTCTCCATTTGTTATGTTAACATGTTTATTTTTTGTTTGAAATGTCAAGTAAAAATACATGATATCATGATCACTTCAATATGTGTCCATTTTAAAGATATGGTATTTACTTTTGTTGATGTCTAACTAAGCATAGTCAATAAGTGATCTTGTTAAGGGGTTATTCTTGTTGTGTAGAAAATGTATATTATTATTGTTGAAGAATGTTTCTATTATGCTTGAATTTACATTGTACTTATTCATTGATGTTTAAGTCACAAAGAAGCAATAGCTCATTGTTATAATTACTTTTCTATAAAAGAGAAGTTGCAACATAGTTGAATGTATAGTTGATAGTGGTTGGTTAAAAGAATAGAAAATCTTGATTGTTGTTATTAACTTACCATGATATATGACTTAAAAAAATTGCCACAATATTGCAAGGTACGCTTTGTATGGGACCAAATATTGCATACAAATGGATTTGATGCAGCCCAAAAACAAATGGAACTATATTCTTCATTCTATTAAAGCCCATAGTGCTCACCTTAAGAATAATAGTACCTAAAGTGATTACAAATTACTCTTGAATAGATTGATGGATATACAAGAATAATTTGGAAAGTAATGAAGAAGATGTTGAATGCACCACCTCAAATTGTTTGAATATTAAGATTATTCATGTTAATGCAAGTAGATATGATGTGGATTTCACATGATTAAAAAACCATTTTATCATAATTGATACATTGGATAGTATCTAAATATAAGAGCTAACAATTGTTGAGAGGGTGAATTATCTAAAATGAAGAATTATTAGTACAAATTTAACTAAATTTGTTATTTTATAAGAATTAAATTCTTAACTTCTTTTGACAAGTATATACTCTTTTGAAGATTGCAAGGTGCACAAAATACATTTAAAATGAGAATTTGGTGGGACACGCATCATATTATTATTTTAGTTGAATGTAATGAAAAGTGAAAGATTATCATATAATAAAATAAGAAGTAAACATTGAAGCTTAAGCTTTGAGTGTTTGAACAATACCACAAGTAGTCAGTGAAGATTGAAGACATGCATTTTTAGTTATGACTTATCCCAACTTTAGGGATGAGATGATTTATGAGGTTGGAGTGTAGTATAGACATGCCCAATGCTTGAAAAGGTGATAGAGAGTCGAATGAGCTAGCAAATAAATAATATCCTAGAGATTATTGATAAATGATAGCATTTGTAAGGAATGTTTGCACATATTTTTAAATATCAAGCATAGAATTGTATTCTATGCAGGATCTTTCACAAAGTAAAAATTTCACTCATTCATCACTCATGAGTAATTTGTATATGCTACACAATTTTTTATAATGAGATTATTTAGATGTATGTCAAGAGTGAAAGTTTGGTGTATTTTCATAAATATATAGGTCTCCAACTTGATAACTTCATGTTTACTAACATACTTTTGGCTTGTGCCAAAAAGAAAGATTTCAAATAGGGTATGGACATCCATCAAAGCATAAACGATAAAGGAATTTTGTTAGTTATTATATTTGCAACTACCTTGCTAGACATGTTAAAATAAAAGTGTGTACTTTTGAATTGACCATTGAGAGTTAGTTTGGTTGTTGTAGATTAAGGTGGTGGTTAGTCTTATGACAACACACAACAAAAATTTTGAATGATCGACTAACAAGGTCAACTCTTGGTGTATTATAGATCCTCACTTAGTAGTTTGGTACCCTTCACTTTTATTTGTTTTGATAATGTTCTTTTGTGTATTATTTCAAGTTCCTCTATTTATACTAATTATTATAATTATTAGTTTAACATAAATATTAATATTGATTTATTATTGATATGTTATATATGTTATCAATTTAATTGTAGATGTCCATACCCTATTCAAAATGCACTTGACATGCATATAAATAAGAATTAGTTTTGCATTAGCATTGACTAAGTCAATCCCATTTCTATAGATTTTTTGTTGGTCACATCTAAGAAATAGTACCACTTTGCTTCAAAACCTAACCTTTCTTTGATTGATCACTCACTAAATTATATTACTAGCTTGTTGGAGGAAGTACCTACAATCTACAATCTATAAGGAATTAATTTGAATGCACAAGGTAGATTCAAGAATAAAAAGCATTCAATTGGTCTAGCTAGGCGAGATGTTAGTGGTAGTAGTAACATCTAAAATCAACATTAAATGATAGAGACAAATTGCAGATGATTAATATAAAGTGTTGTATGTTCCTTTCCATATTTATTGAATTTGTCACACCATGATTAAAATTAATGAATGTAAATTTCTCAATTCACCTAAAAAAGAGACTCATACACTTAACTATTTAATCAATAAAAATGTATATAATATATTGTGTGTGGGAAATGTTAGTATCAAAATAAGATAATAAAAACACACCAATGCAACATTAAACTAAAGAAAGCTAAATAAAATGAAATCAAAGAAAATAAACAGAGCTTCTTCAGAATCGTTCCATTGTCCTCTATCTCCAGTGATTCATTTGAAGCTGTTGCTCTCATATTGTATACACAAATCTTCTCAAAATGGCAACCTGCAGAATGAGTATGCAAAGGGAAAGTACTTCTCTATCCTATATGTTGGTGAAGTGAATACGGATATGCACAGGGGTTGTGGATTATGAATGCTATTGAAACTATGATATGAGGTTGATAGGCCATGATATGGATTGCTAATATGCTGGGCTATGCTATGCTAAAATCTAGAATGCTATGAATGCTAAAAGGTTGTGTAATTGCAAATTGGCTATAGTTTTTCCCGTACAAAAGCTTCTCTTTTTTCAAAGACCCGACAGTCCCTTTTATAGATTTTTACATGCAAGAACTTGGCTGGCAAAGATCAATGGCTGTGAGATTGTTTGGTAACTTTGAATGGTGGGAGATGGAGAGGTTGAGAGGAAGATGGAAGATGTTGGGAGGTTGGAGAGAAGAATGGAGATTTGTCTTCAACCCACGGGAACAAGCTTTCTCAGAAATAGAGAAATTAATTTAATGTTTTGAAGTTTGTTTCACGGTTGTTGGAGATAATCCAAATTAAATTTATTTAATTTTATGTGTTATGTGGGTTTAAAATATTTTTGAAATATTTGATGTGAATGGACATTAGAAGATTCAATTAAATATTTAGAATATTTAATTGTAAATAGACATTAGAAGAATTAATTAAACACTTGGAAATATTTAATTGTGAATGGAATTTAGAGAAGAATATTTAATCTTTATTTGAATAAAATATTCAAGCCAAGATTATGTGATAATTAATATAAATAAATCGTAATGTTTATTTAATTAATTAAGAAGTGGATAAGAAATGTGATTAAATAAACTTATTTTTTTAATCAAAATGAAAGAATGAACAATATAAATAAATTATTTAAATTTATTTATACGTAGAATTAATTTAGAGATTTGATTAAATTACTAGACTATTGTGATGTGACCATTTTTAGATGTATACATTTTGCCCCTCTTTGAAGTGATGTGTTTTACACATTGCTTCAAAGAATTTTGAAACATTCCCCAGATGCTGATTGTCGAATGTTGATATGTATATGCCCCCTCGGACGATGAATCGATAAGATTTTGATTTTTTTTTTGAATTTGTAGATTTTTTTGTTTTTGTTTTTTTTTAATATTTCAATTTTTTTAATTTTATGATGTCGATTCATTGTTCAAAAGTTATGATGTGAAGAAATTTACATGAAAATATGTTAGATGAAAAATTGATGACCTAAATGGCCCCTAAAATGATAAAATGCCCCAATTTTGCTTTTAAATAGATTTAAAATGTCATTTTCCATGTCATTTTCCCATTTTAACCTAGTAAAAATTGTAATTTTTGAGCTCTGGAGTGAAAAAGATGGCACTTCCTACCCACCAGCATCGTTTTGAGCACATCCAATGATATCAGTGACCGACACACTATGGACCTGTGGTATGTACCCCGTTAAACTTTCAATGTTTGAAAATTTTCTATTTAGGGCACATTTATCCATGTTTGTAGGTAAAATATAATGTTTTAGCGCTTTTTAGTCTTTTTGTAGCGCTCTTTATGTTTTCCATAGCGCTCTTCATTCTATAGCGCTTTTTAAGATTTTTGTAGCGCTCATGATGATTTTTGTAGCGCTCATTATTTCTTAGCACCTATTATGATTTCTATAGCGCCCGTGAGAATTTTTGTAGCACCCTAGATTTCTTAGCACTTATGATGAGTTTTGCAGTGCCTGTGAGAATTTTTGTAGCGCCTTTGATTTCTTAGCGCCCATGATGAGTTTTGTAGTGCCCATTACCAAGTTTACAATGCATGACATTGTATTGATTGTTTGCATATTGTGTTGCCCTGATTTGATGATATTTGTGTGATTAATTTGTTCCCAAAGTTGTTGGAAAATAAATAATAACTAATAAATTTTCTTTCAAGTTAATGAAAAACAAATAGTTGTTGATAAGTTTGCTTCTAAAGTTGTTAAAAACAAACAGGATTTTGATAAATTTGCTTTCAGATTTGATTGATTTTCCATGATGAATTGATTTTAACTTGATGATTCTTCCTATTCAATAGGAGAGATTGAGCATCTTGCAGCTACAGGAGACATTCCTGAAGACATGGACATTGATTCCGCAACTTGTACAGGTGGATAGAGATGTGATCAAGGCATGTGGATTGACCTCGTTACTTGACATGCCTAAGGTGCGCCTCAATAGAGGTTTATTGACAACACTTATGGAGAGGTGGCACAGTGACACAAACACCTTTCATTTGGCGACAGGAGAGATTACCGTGACTCCTGAGGATGTGTATCGCATCCTGAGGATTCCAGTGATGGGTGACAGGTTTGATGGCCGGGAGGCGGGAGGCACTGATGCTTTGAGGCAGATATTCAGAGATGATCATATTCTAGGATATTATATCCCCTAGAGTGAGATTGCAGATTCATATGCGCCCTTACCATCTGTACTTGCAGGCTTCATTGGAGGTGTTTTGTGCCCTGACCATAGGTTGAAGGGCTTTGTAGTCAAGTGGGGTTTTGTACTTGAGAGGATGGTGATGTAGGGTACACGTTATGCTTGGGGATCATGCATGCTTGCACATTTATATGATGAGCTACACCATATTGTGTACGGTGGGGGCCAGAGTTTAGCGGTTGGTTGTTCACTTTTATAGATATGGGCATGGGAGCACTTTGCTGTTATGAGACCATTGACTCGAGGACAACAACCTGCTGGTCGGCCATATAGATTTAGATATGCAGATATCATTACTTAGCCGAGGTTGGGAAAACTGGATCATTGGTAGCGTCTTTTGGATGATATCGATACAGTATGTTGGCGGCCCTATGTAGATTGTGAGGGATGGCTAGAGGATGCTAGGGAGATGCCCTATGTCTTTATCGCCAGATATTTGATTGGTCGTACACCTAGGATTATTGAGAGATTTCTTCTTGGTCGGGTGTGTCGACAGTATGGTCAGCCTCAGGGTATGCCATAGGGTTCTGCTATTTATGCGCATCGACAGCAGGAGGTTACAGTGTGGAGTCCATGAATTTCATATGATGTAGCAGTGGTAGAGTTCACCAGTTTGGGAGCACAAATGTGGGACTACAAAGCTGATATTTTTGATGGGGGAATGACTGCAGAGTATGGTCAGTATGTGTTGGAGCATCCTATGCCATGATTATTTGATCCTGATGAGCCTACCCCAATTGCAGAGCAGAGACCACAGATAGGAGGACATAGGCGACAATGAGAGGCAACTTCAGATAGTGATGACTCTGAGGAGGATGATGATGATGAGTCAGATGGGGATGGAGATAGTAGTGATGAGGATAGGGATGATAGTATTGGGGGAGGTGGCAGAGGCAGTGGTAGAGGTGATGGGGGTAGGGGTAGAGGTGGTGGAAGAGGTGGTGGCAGAGGTGGACCACAAATGAGACATTCAGCTCCATCATCTTCAATAGATCTAGTGGTGTCGAGTCAGATAGCTACCTTGCAGAGTAGAGTGCATAGCTTACAGGGCTAGTTAGCATAGGCACAGGCCTTGGCAACACAGCTACAGGGATAGCTGACGACAGTGACGGCTGAGAGAGATATAGCTAGACGACAAGGTGAGGAGGCCATGGCCTTAGTTGAAAGTCTGCAGAGAGCAACAAGAGGTGGTATGGTGAGAGAGCTAACCAAAGCCGTCTGGGAGGCAGAGTTCTATAGGATCAGATATCATGATGTAGTGCCACCCGAGCAGAGAGTGAGTTATATAGAGTCTCGGTCTACACATAGTCACTCTCAAACTACCAACAGGGTTGTATCTCAGCCATTACCTTCAGGAGGTCCATCAGAGGTAGGTGGAGCAGGTCCATCAGGTGTAGGTGGGACAGGTCCCAGACCAACACCATCAGAGGATAGCACTTCATAGTGTGTTTTTCATGATGTCTTATTGATACTCTGTTGAGACATTTGTATATGGATTGATATGGTCCCATTTTTTATGATATTATGTCATACATAGTTGACGTCTTTGTACATTTTGACCTTCATTTTTGAGATATATGATATGTAGTGATGATTTGTTATGATGAATGCTTCTATTTTCTATATGCATGATGTTTTATGTGATGGTTTTAGCTCTGTTATGTATGCATGATTTATGATGTGATGTATGATGTATGGAAACAAACAAAATGATATGTTGTGAAAATGAAAATGCAATGAAAATGATGTGAGAATTATGATGTACACTTTATTATTTTCTGATGCAAATATGTATGAAAAATGTATGTGATGATGTTTTTGGGAATGTCAAATATACTTAGTCATTTATTGGAAAGATATGGAACTTTGATACTTTGCCAGCTTTTGGGAAAATCTATAAATGCAAAATGTAAATTCAAAAATGAATGTAATCTATACTAACCATGCAGAGTATCTGTACAATATTGCCATTATGAGAGCTTAGTTGTGCTTTTTGTGTCATCATAGAGCATTGAAATGTTGAAAGTTAATACAAGCATCAAAGGGTATGTTAGCACCTGTGATGACCTAAGTATTGCTTTCATGAATTTTGATATAGCAAGATAATACAAGCATCTAGGTATAATTGAACCGAGATGACCTGAGTATTGCTTGCATAAATAGACAAGAGTTAACCCATTTCCCATGCAAATTCTGAAATGTCATCAATGATACTTAGTAGAGCATGTCTCGCGACCAATTTGCATAGTACTAATGATTTCCTCACAAACAACAGACAAAGAAAAATCATATTCCTTCCTTTCTTTTCTAGTTCATTACATCATTGAATTGCTCCAGAGATATGATAGAAAATCAACCATCAATTCAAATTTTTTCTAAAATATTCCAAACATTATTCAGATTAAGATCATCCAACTTGGTTATCAACATTGATGTTTGTGTTTTGATTTTCGTTGTTTTGACCATGTTGTTTGATTCCATTGACATTGAGTGATTGTGTTGGTGTTGTGGTTGATTTGATGCGTCAATGTATGTTGCGTTTTGTCAAACCGTCATTTTTCTGTTTGTGATGTTCTAAAAGCTCATTGCCCCTCTCTTGTTTAATTTGTGTTTTTGCCCATAGTGTAAACACAACCTAAATATTATGGATATGTACAAATTTCATCAAGTCATGATGAAACACAAGGATTCACGTTGCATGATATGGATATGATCGATATATATATATATAGATGATAGATATGGATAGATGATGTCGTAAAGGTAATGCAAGACATAAGTTAATAGATAGAGGAGCCCATTTTGATCACAAGTAGCACCTATTTGCCAAGTTTTCACCACTTGTTTTTATTGCACCTTTTTATTTCTTCAAGACTTTTTCTTATTTTTATGTATTTTTTTAGGTCTTTTTCTGATTTTTATGTATTTTTTTAGGACTTTTTTCTTATTTTTATGTATTTTTTTAGGACTTTTTCTGATTTAGACATAGAACTTCTTCAAATGAATGCTATCGATTGATTCTTAAAATAGGTCCCCTTCTGATATAGATAACTAATATGATCTAGAACCATATGCTGCAATGATGACAAATGGACCAAGCCAATTTGGTTCAAATTTTCCTTTCTTTTCTCTATCTTGCTGATTGTGTGGATTTTCTTTCAAGACTAAGTCACCTACTTGAAATATCTGTGGTTTAACTTTGTGATTGTAGCTACGGGACATAACTTGTTGATAACCCTTCAAATGATCAGCTACATGTTAACATCTTTCATCTAACAATTCTAGCTCTTGTAGACGAGATACTCGGTAGTCTTCATCATTTATCAATCCCTTGAGTGAGACCCTTAGCGAAGGTATTTCTACCTCTAATGGTAAGATTGCTTCTGCTCCATATACCAAGGCATATGGGGTAGCTCTTGTTGGTGTGTGAATGCTGGTTCTATATGCCCACAAAGCTGGATTTAACTAGACATGCCAATCACGATCGACACCATTTACCATCTTCTTCAAGATCTTCAAGATTGTTTTGTTTGAAGCTTCAACTTGACTATTTCCTTGTGGATAGTAAGGTGTAGAGAACTTTTGTTGGATATGAAATCTTTCACAAAGTTCGTCAACATCCTGATTCTTGAAAGACATCCCATTATCAGTGATGATAGAATTAGGAATTCCATATCGGCATATGATGTAATTCAGGATAAATGCAGAGATTTGTTTACCTATCATGGTCATCAAAGGAACAACTTCGATACATTTTTTAAAATACTTTGTGGTTGTGATGATGAATTTATGCCCATTTGATGATGGAGGATGAATTTTTCCAACAAGATCTAGTCCCTGCTGAGAAAAAGGCCATGTCAAAATGAAAGGCTGCAATTCCTGTGCAGGTTAATGAATAAGATTCCCATGAATCTAACATTTAGAGCACTTTTTGACAAAAGTAAAAGATTCTTTCTCCATGGTAGGCCAATAATATCCCATTCTAACAAGTTTCTTGGCTAAGGTTAAACCACTTGAATGAGTTCCACAAATACCACTATGTACCTTGTGTAAGGCTTTTTCAAATTCATCATGTTCAAGACATCGAAGGAGTGTACCATCAAGACCACGTTGGTAAAGGATATCGGCAATCAAGGTATAGCGGGATGATTGGCGTATGAAATTCCTTTTTGGTTTCAGGATAAGTCCAGAGGTAAGATGTTATCTTTCAAGTAGGTATAGATCTTTCCATATAAAGGTGAATCAGAAACAGTTAAATGGCATATGACTTGAGTCTCAGGATTATCATAGGCAGGAGAAAACAATTGCTCCACCAAGAATTTGTATCATTTTTTATTTTCTGATAATTGTAACAAGGAAGCAATTGTAGCCATTGCATCTACAGCTTTATTATCAATTTGTGGGATTTGTGAAAACTTGATTGCCACAAAATACTTTTTAAAATCATGCACCATGTTCTTGTAAAGTAGCAGCTTATCATCTTTAGTCTGATAATCATCATTGATTTATTAATGACAAGTTGTGAATCACCATAAACTTGTAACTCTGTAATCTGCCATTCCAATGCTATTTTCATACTTGTGATCAATGCTTCATATTCAGTTATGTTATTTGTGCAGGAAAACATTAACCGATATGATTTTGGAATGGTATGTCCTTCAGGTGTGACAAAAAGAATCCCTGCCCCTAAGCCATGTTGTGTGTAAGATCCATCAAAGTACAATGTCCATGAATTCGTAATTGTTGATGTGAAGACATCTACATCAGGAAATTCAATGTCTATTGGATTTTCTTCTTGTAAAGGTACGTCAGCCAACTGATTTGCAATGACCTATCCTTTTATAGCTCTTTGATCTACATAATGATTGTCAAACTCACTTAAGATCATTACCCATTTTGCAAGTCTTCTTGTTAAGGTAGCTTTGCTTAAGAGATATTTAAGTGGATCAATTTTGGTTATCAGCTTAACTGTATGAGCCAACATATAGTGTCACAACTTTTGGGAAGCAAACACTACTACTAGGCAAGATTTTTCAATGAAAGAGTAGTTTAGTTCATGACTAGTTAAAGTTCTGTTGATATAGTATATGGCCCTTTCTTTGCCTGTAGAATCCTCCTGTGCTAGTAACGCTCCCAAAGATACTTCTATTGCTGAAATATAGAGTATGAGTGGCTTTCCTGGAATTGGTGGAATTAAAACTAGTGGATTCATAAAATATTACTTGATCTGATTAAATTCTGCTTCACACTTTTCCTCCCATTTGAATGGGACATTTTTATACAATAGATGTGTAAATGGTAACCTTTTTTTTGCCAGTTGAGCTATAAACCTCATGATGGATTGTAATCATCCTTGCAGTGATCAGAGCTGACTGATATTTTGTGGTGGCGGCATGTTCATTATAGCTTGTACTTTTCCTGGATCAACCTCTATGCCTCTTTCTGAAACAATGTATCCTAAGAGTTTTCCAAATTTAATGTCGAAGACACATTTCTTTGGATTGAGTCGAACATTGAACTTCTCCATTCTGACAAAGATCTTTGACAAGATTTCTAGATGTCCTCTTGTGTTAGATTTGGCCAATAAGTCATCCACATAGTCTTCCATAAAGGTGTGCATCAATCATGGAAAATGGTGGTCATTGCTCTTTGATTAGTTGTTCCTACATTTTAAAGCCCAAATGGCATGACATTCCAACAATAGGTACCCCAAGGGCACGTGAACGTTGTTTTATCTTGATCCTCTGGTGCAATCTTTATTTGGTTGTATCCTAAAAATCCATCCATTAATGAATACATTGCATGGCCAGCAGTTAAATCAACAATCATATCTATGTTTGGCAAAGGGAAGTCATCTTTGGGACATGCTTTGTTCAAATCTCTAAAATCTGTACAAACTCTAATCCTTCCATCTGGTTTTGAAATAGGTACAATATTGCAAATCCATTTTGCATAGTCAATAGACCGAATGAACCCAACATCTAAAAGCTTCTTTAACTCTTCTTTAACCAATAATGCAACATGTGGATGCATTTTTCTGAGTTTTTACTTCACAAGTTTTACCCCTATGTTTATAAATAGATGATGCATTATCAGATTAGGATCTAACCCTGGCATATCGGCATATGACCAAGCAAAGTTGATTTGAATCTCCTTCAAGAACTCTGAGAATTTCAGTACTTCTTCCACTGTTAATGATGTTGCAAGTTGCAAGATCTTTGGATGCTCTGTTGTAGCTATATTGATTGATTATGTTGGCTCAATCAAAATAGAAGATCTTTCTTGATAGTGTTTAGGAAGAGTGTCAAGTTTCTGATCCTTTAGTGCCTCAAAAAGGTTTTCACCATCGGATTCACTCTTTATTTTTCTCTTGTTATGATCTACCAGTGTCGTTTTTCAGTTTTCACCAATAGATCCATCTTTTATTTCATTTATTTTGCAACTAAGAGACTTGACACCCTCCCTATCAAAATCTTGAATATAAAATTCTTTGATGGAACAATTGTTTTCTTGATTAGATGAACAAAGGAAATTTACAATATCCTCATCATCATAGAATGTAGGGACATGGATAGGTGCATCATTGTCCCAATCAATAAGTTCTGGATAAACTAAAGGTATGGGATCATTAGATTGAGTAATGTCTTGAACTATCAAAGTCATGATATGGTTGTCATTTTCATGATGGACAAGGTCTATGATGGTATTTTCTTCTCGATTATCAATCTCATTAAAATCTGAATTGTCCTCACTTGAGTCATCATCATATCGTGGTACAAATTCAAGTGATTGTGTTCCTAAGCTTTCTCCTTGTATGAGAATGGGTGCATATTTATGTATGGTATCAACTTGTTTGTCTCTCCA
Source organism: Sequoia sempervirens (assembly GCA_007258455.2). Classification (NCBI taxonomy): domain Eukaryota; kingdom Viridiplantae; phylum Streptophyta; class Pinopsida; order Cupressales; family Cupressaceae; genus Sequoia; species Sequoia sempervirens. The sequence continues at coordinate 153,616 of VDFB02331873.1, forward strand.
AAATTCATCATTATGGATGGTGTCCCATTCATATTCATTAGAATCAGTGTCTGAACTATTTTGCAATTGGAAAACTGATTCATAAAATTTTTGTAGAGTGACATTTTCATGGGATTTATCTGAAATTGATTCTCCTTCATGAGTTTGTTGTGCTTGTTGTGAAGTTGACTCTTTTGTATCTTTACCACATCCAAGTCCTATTTTATCATTTGGATGTATTGAAATAGATTGGATTGGCTCAATGATACCTTCTTTTCTTTTTCTAATAGGTCCATTTCCTTCATAGCCCATTCTTTGCATGATAGTATACCCTTTGCCATATTGTTTAGTAGGTAACTTGATGTGCAAGAGAGATTCATCTTCATCTTTGTATAACCAGCTTAAAATGTCCCTATCTTCAGCTTTTTCTTTAGTAGTGTTAGCTTTAATGAATTTTCCAAACTTTGTGATTGGCACAAAAGCGTGGGATGTAGAGGTTGTTGCAATCTTTTGATTTGATAGGGTTGGTCGACCCTGTGACCTTGGAGAAGGAGGTAAGCTAGAAAGGCACAGTGAATATTCACCTACTCCTTTGTCTTTTAACTATAGCTTGGTGTCAAAATTCTTTCTCAAGTCTTGCAATTGGCCTTGTAGATTGGAAGAAGCAGTAAGAGCCTCCCTATTGTGCGGCACAAAGACATCTTGAGTTGCTCAAAGATTTGAACAAGTTTGGGTGCTATTGTAGTCAGCTTGTATAGTTATTTCTTGTCCATCATATGGAAACTTGAGGCATTGGAGGTATGTTGATGGTACCAACTGCATATCATGGATCCATGGACGACCCAAAAGTATGTTATAGGAAAGATCACGATCTAGAACCTAACAAAAGGTATTTTTCACAACAGGTCCCACTCTGATAGGTAACATTATTAGTCCTTTAGAAGCTCTTTCTTCATCATCATATGCTTTGATAGTTATTTTCCTTTGTGGATCAATGGAATTTTCTGATATTCCTAAGGAATGTATAAGCTTTAAGGTATAAATGTTTAAACTAGCTCCTCCATCTATTAAGACACGTCTGATTCGGTGTTTATGGATCATGACTTCAAGATAAAGCGATGAATTATGTGGATGTTTCATGGAGGCATCATCCCTTTCAGAGAATGAAAGACAAGTGGGGGAAGACAAATGTCCCACCATGGCTTGAAATCTATTTACATCCAGATCAATATCGACAGTTGTGTTTACAAGAGCTTCTAAAATATTCTTGTGTATGGGAGATATTTTTAGAAGTTCAAGGATAGATATTTGAGCTGATGTTTTTCTCAGTTGATCAACTAGATTATAATGAGTTGGAGGAGGAATAGCTACCTTAGATGAACTTCCTTTTAAAACAACTTTTGCTTGTCCTCTCGTAGTCACATTAACTTGTTGATATTCTTGTTTTTCCTTGATTTTGATAACATTAACCCGTTGATCATCTGCATATATGTGGCGGATTATGTTGTCTTCAACATTATTTATACTTTTTCGCTTTAGTATTTGATGTTTCCCCCTTTTGATAGTTTGGTAAAGTTTCTTTGAATGCTTGATGATCATCGTTGGTATGATGTCCTTCAATTGTTATAGTGTCATTGTCAATTAAATCTTGTACTAGATTTTGCAAGGCTTGACAATTATTTGTTCTATGACCTTTACATTGATGATAATTACAATAATACGAGTCATTCCATGATGGTGGTTTGACTCATGGCTCATAATCTCTTTGTGGTGGTAAGGTGATAACCTTATTATCGAGAAGCTCCTTGAGAACAGACTCAAGAGATTGACCCAAAGCGGTAAAATTTCATCAATTTGAAAAGAATGGAAGTCTAGATGGATTTGATGTTTGGGTATTGCCAAGATTATCACGATTATCCTTGTTGTTTTGATTGGTCATGCTTTCTTGATTGGAATTTTGTCCTTGTTGATTGTTATTTATTTGTTGATTGGTATTTCCTTGTTGGTTGTTTCATTGAGCACTTGATAGGTTGAAAATAGATGGTTTTGTTCGTAGATTATTTGCATCCACTATACCATCATTGACAACATTTTTATTTCTATTCCAAAACCTTGTTTTTTCATTGTTATGGTTGGATGAACTTGGATTATCAAGTTTTATCACTCCTCTTTTGACCAAGGCCCCTTCAATGGTGATTGCATTTTCAATCAATTTTTCAAAGTTAGGAGGACAATGAAGATTAAGCCTGTAGCTTAATTCTTGATTTAGACTATTGATGAAGATATCCATCTTTTCCTTTTCAAGAATAGGACGGGAATATCGTACAAACAATCTTCTCCATCTTTGCAAAAATGTAGTGAAAGATTCCCCTACTTTTTGTTTCACTTTACAAAGATCAAGGATTGTTATCTGGTGTTGGATGTTGTAAGTGTATTGTGATATAAACTGATTTATTAGCTCCTCAAAGGTTTTGATGGGGGGGTGATCTTTGAAATCCACTCCATAGATTGTCCACCCAAACTTCGTGGAAACAATCTCATTAAATAGGTATCTTCATAAGTGAATTCTAAACTCATATTTCGGAAATCCCTCACATGTTCAATGGGGTCAGTGTTTCCATTGTACCTATCAAATTTAGGGATTTCACAATGTTTTGGAAAAGGGATCATTTGAATACTCCTATCAAATGGATAAGGACACATGTCTTCCAAAAAATACTTCTTTGTTGCACCCCCTTGCATCTCCTTTATTTGTCCTTGTAATTCTTTTATCTGTTGAGTAAGGGCACTAAAGTCATTAGGAGGAATTTTAGGATTCTCTTTAATCCCTTCTATATCAAAATCAACAGGTAACTTAGCTCCTTGATTAGCCAATGAAAGGAAATATTTTTCTCTGTTTTGTTCGAAAATCCTTTCTATAAGAGTATGGAATTGGGGATCTTGCTCTACTTCTTGAAGCTTTTCTTCTGTTATCTCTTCAATATGAAATGGATTCTCTTCCTTCTCACTATTATCACCCATTTTTCTTGTGGTACTTTCTCTTTTGTATTTTTCTATGTGCTTTTGAGATCTCGTGACAACAGGCATAAGCTTTGCCCCAAATTCTACTAACTTTTGATCAAAAGAATGAAATAGTGCAATTTTTGATGGATATGAAAGTCAAGATAAAATGAAGATTCTATGACTTAAGAGATTTCTAATCTTTAGCTCGTGTTTTCCCTAATTGAAAGGATGAAAATCTTGTTTGCGGGAATTTAAACAGAAGACCAAGAAAAATGATTTTGCACTTTATGAATTTTGATCATAGCTTCGTAAAAAGATGGTTTTGTGAGAAATTCCTAATGTGATTGAGTTCTCTATTGCAGAAATTGATTTGGACGAGTAGAATATTCAATTGCAGGTTGGGGAATATAAGAAGAATGAATACGCTGACTATGGTTGTGTCTTTGAGAAAGGGCTCTTCTTTGAAAGAAAGCTCATGAATATAATGGTTCTACAACATAATCATCAGTGAAACCTCTAACACAGTCATGATATCAATCGATAAAGGTTCTATGTTTAAGTAAAACCTTTCGACTTTGGTACAAGAATCATCTTTTCTTCAATAGTTTCTTGTAGCTAATTGGTTTCTTTGGCTTTTTGATTCGTTTGAGAATAGACTTCTTAACAAAGGTTGTGGATTTCCAATCTCTTATCATGAGAGTAATCAATATAATTGTGAGTTTTGGATGATCTTTACTGAATTTTAATGATTTTGGAATACACAACACTCAAATGAAGATAGATGTTTTTAAGAGTTGTAATCTAAACAGATAGTGTATGTTCAAAAGAACCACATATGGTCCTATTTTCACTGGTTTATTAAACAAAAATGCACTTCAGATAGACTCACTCTTAAGGTCAAAAGGTCATCATTATACTTAATAGTCCACAGCTTAAAATTGCGTCGACTCACACAGCCCTGTCACCCCCTAGAGGGCACCCGTGTTTTTGTCTTTTCCAGGTGCATACTCAAGGTTAGATTTCTCGATCCCTTGAGCAAATAGTCCTTGGAAATTATATGGTGAGTGTCTTTGGGGGCAGATTCTTCCCTCCCCTTGCAGTATGAGTATTACAATGTTTGGTTACTTACTCGGCTGGATACTACACTAGGTTCTTAGAAAGGGTTTCCGTTCGGAGCGGCAAATGATAAACTCCCTCAAAAGACCTCCCAACCTTTAGAACAAAGGTTTTGGGGATGGTTATCTTGTACACTTTTAGAAAAAGTGGGTTTCCCAAGATTTGCTTTAAATTTTATAGTGGGGTGGAAAAACCTGGCTTTGGTTTGAACCCACTAAGGTCGTTCCTGTAGGGTGAGTACTTTTTCCCACTACGGAAGGCCTTCTAAAAAGGTTTTAACAAAGCTTAAAATTACATGAAATAAAATAGATGAGTCTGACATTTTGATCACCCAATTAAGGGGAGAGCATAGGCCTATCACCGTTCAATCACAACAAGCAAGAGTTCAATTTTAAGCCCAAATAAACAATTTTCTATGCTAGGTGAAGATATTGCTTCACAAAGACATGGAATTCTTTTTAGTCCAAAATGGAAAATGAAGTGACTATCGTAGGATTGCTTGATTTTTTTAAATTAAGTGACTATCCTAGGATTGATTCATTTTTTAAGCTCGTACTAGCCGCAGTCATGTCAAATCCGGTCAAATTTATACTTAAATTATAGATTATAGTTGCAGACTTATAGATTCTATAGAAAAATGCGCTAAAACAGACATCAAAGGCGCTATAGAATGATGAAAGGGCGCTATGGAATGATGAACGGGTGCTATGAAATGATGAACGAGCGCTATGAAATGATGAAAGGGTGCTATGAAATTATTAAAGGGCACTATGAAATGATGAATAGGTGCTATGAAATGATGAATGGGCACTATGAAATGATGAATGGGCACTGTGAAATGATGAACGGGCGCTATGAAATGATGAACGGGCACTATGAAATGATGAATGGGCACTGTGAAATGATGAAAAGGCATTATGGAATGATGAAAGAGCATTGTAGAACCTGTAATGAGCACTAAAACAAAGTTAAAAAGTGCTAAACTAGGTGTGATAAGCACTGAAACGTGTTTGATGTGCTAATTTGCTCTTCCAGCCGTAACCTATTAGAAAATTCTGCACAAAGATGTTAAAATTGGGGCATAGGCCCCACGGTGGGTGCCAAAAATGTGTGGGAAATGTTAGTATCAAAATAAGATAATAAAAACACACCAATGAAACATTAAACTAAAGAAAGCTAAATAAAATGAAACTAGAGAAAACAAACAGAGCTTCTTCAGAATCATTCCATTGTCCTCTATCTCCAGTGATTCATTTGAAGCTGCTACTCTCAGATTGTATAAGCAAAGCTTCTCAGAATGGTAACCTGCAGAATGAGTATGCAAAGGGAGAGTACTTCTCTATCCTATATGCTGGTGAAGTGAATACAAATATGCACAGGGGCTGTGGATTATGAATGCTATTGAAACTATGATATGAGGTTGATAGACCATGATATGGATTGCTAATATGCTGGGCTATGCTATGCTAAAATATAGAATGCTATGAATGCTAAAAGGCTGTGTAATTGCAAATTGGCTACAATTTTTCCCGCACAAAAGCTTCTCTCTTTTCAAAGACCCGACAGCCCCTTTTATAGATTTTTATAGGCAAGAACCTGGCTGGAAAAGATCAATGGCTATGAGATTGTCTGGTAACTTTGGATGGTGGGAGATGGAGAGGTTGAGAGGAAGATGGAAGATGTTGGGAGGTTGGAGAGAAGAATGGAGATTTATCTTCAACCCACGGGAACACGCTTGCTCAGAAACAAAGAAATTAATTTTTTGTTTTGAAGTTTGTTTCACAATTGTTGGAGATAATCCAAATTAAATAAATAAATTCATTTAATTTTATGTGTTATGTGGGTTTAAAATATTTTTGAAATATTTGATGTGAATGGACATTAGAAGATTCAATTAAATATTTAGAATATTTAATTGTAAATGGACTTTAGAAGAATTAATTAAACATTTGGAAATATTTAATTGTGAATGGAATTTAGAGAAGAATATTTAATCTTTATTTGAATAAAATATTCAAGCCAAGATTATGTGATAATTAATATAAATAAATCGTAATGTTTATTTAATTAATTAAGAAGTGGACAAGAAAAGTGATTAAATAAACTTATTTATTTAATCGAAATGAAAGAATGAACAATATAAATAAATTATTTAAATTTATTTATACGTAGAATTAATTTAGAGATTTGATTAAATTACCAGACTATTGTGATGTGACCATTTTTAGATGTATACATATAGTTATTTAATATTTTTTATAATAAAAAATATGTTTAAACATTAACCCCAAAAAACCAAAAAATATATAAACTTTCATGAAAAAACCCTAGAAATTTTAATTATAATGATATCTATCTAAATGAATATACTAATAGTGTATAATTATTATTTAAAATAGTTTCAATCTATATTAACATTATTTTTATTAATTTAATATAAAATTATATATGACATATTAATATTAATTAATATGAAGACAATTTTTCTCTTCCCATATAATATGTTGAATAGATTTCTCATATAGTATTAAATAATTTGTTGAAGATAACTTGGTCATCTGACCAATTAATGAATTATTTTTTAATCCCACCTCTTACCTTTTTTTTCAGTAAATCATCTTGTTGACTATGCAAGGCCTACAAATTTATGACTCCTTCCTACACACTCTCTTTAAATAAAAGGCTGCAACATATGCAATTTTAATATATTCTATTTTTTTAGACTTGAAAAATGAAATATATAGATTGATGATATAGAATAAAAGGATTATTATGTAATACATTTTGATCTTTGATTTTTTCAAATAACATCAATTTTTTTTTAAGTTTATTATTATTTCAATTTTTAATTTTGTTTTCTAATATTTGATAAGAATTTTTTTAATATTATAAAATATTTTGAAATCCATCAAAATGATTAATTATTCATTTTCAAAACAATATCATAAATAATAAAAATAAAAATATCTAAATCTTATATTTATATTTATTTTATTTTAATTCTACTCTCAATGTTTGTACTATGATAAAGCCTTTGTGCATGTCATGTGAATGCTCCAAGTTTTAAACTGTAGTACATATACAAGGTTTAGAGCGGTATACATAAACATATGCTTTCAAGACTAATTGTTGGTATTTCATAAGATGTAGAGTTGGTAGATATTTATTTGATATAATGCCAACCCTCTTTGAATTTGTTTAGTTGGTATATCTCTTATGAATTGACAATTGTCAATGATTATTCACAACAAATTTTTAGTTGTAAGAAATGACAACATATCAATGTTTACTTCTTTTCCATCATTATATTTAGATTTGTTTATTATTTTTATACAAATTTTAACATGTTGAATAAATTTCTCCTTTAAACACATTCAAAAATTTGAACATATGTAGTGAACATCATTTGTGTTGAGTGTGAGCAGACTTACCAAATGAAAGAAAAAAAGTTGACTCATATTTTGATTTATTCATAGTAATAGTGTGGCCAATTAATTTCTTGTAACAACCTATCAATGGTGGCTAACATTAAGCTCTCATAAAAATTCCCTCACATCATTACTGATTGGCAAGATTATTATGCAATATTACATTTAACATGATTCACCATATATCCCTTTATTATGCAACTCTTTACCCTATCATGTCACTTGCACTTTTGTCTCTTCCCCTCTATATATACATTCAAATTGTTTTTGTATAGCATCAATTAAATTCTATAGGCTAGATTTGATCTCTAATGAAAGTTCATGGCTTTAGATGAAATTTTTTGAGGCTCTATTCTAGGCATGTTCTTCTATTCTATCACTTAGTTCATACCAATAGATTTTACATGGTTTGTTTCTTTGCAATTATGTAAACATTGTACTCATTTTTATTTAAATATTGTATGAGAGGGCACTAGGCTTTAGCTTTGAAATAGTCAAAGGTATAACATGTTTCTGGATTTCTAATAATTAGAACTCTTCTTTTCTATGCATTTTTTATACATAAACAAAATCTTTTAAAGACAATTCTTGAATTTTTTAGTTTCTTTCGTAAAATAATTGAAAAGAGAAAGCTTGATAGATTTCATTGTTGTTCAATGAATTTTGGTAAGAATTTTGTGGCACAAATGGTGCCTAAATGGCATGAGGCTTACATGGACTACAACTTCCTCAAGGGTGTCTTAAAAGATATCATGCACTACAAAACAAGACCCAAAACTTTTCCTCAAAGCCATTAATCCTCCTCTTGGAGGGATTAAAAAGCCACGACTTTTAGAACCTTTAGTATCTCATGAGATATGATAGAAATCGTATTCATTTCCTTAACAAAGAATAAATCATTCTAGTAAAATTATTTTGGTATATTATCTTTAATTTAGGAACACCTATTTTTTTTTTTTTAAGGAATTATTCATTTATTTGTAGGTAAAATTGAGGAACATAATATAAAGGATTTGTACGAAATGATGTTTTAATGGTTGTAGATGAAGGGACTAAATATGATGTGGTTTTCTTCAAAAGCTTAGATGGGGAAATTAACAAAGTGAATACATTTTATCCTAGTAGGGTTGAAGAGCTTGATAAGGAGGCAACTAAGCTAGATTAAAAAAGTCATCTTTGGTTGCCTTCAGAGCCATCATGCTCAATAAACCTAGTCAATATCTTAAGACCAATGATATCAAGGGAAAAGCACCTCCAACCCTCGTAAAATATTATGGTATCAATCTTCTTTCCTTAGATATATTGTTACAATTATAATCTACAACAATTTGAGTACATGAAATCTTGATGAATTTAGTTAGATATGCTTTGAGTTTGGTATCAATCTTATTCCAAGATATGGCTAAGATCAATTTTGTTCATAACAAGATGGCTACAATTTTTGTGAGTTAAATGAAAAAACATGTAGCATTGTGGTGGACATGTGACACAAAGATCTTTGAAGATGTGTTTCCCAATGCAATAATGCAATGCTCCTTACCTTTGTGGATGGTTTGAGAATGAAACAATAATTTTTAATTTTAAAAATCGTTGTGCCCAATATTATACTCCATATTGGGTGGTTTTCTTGCTCTTTTGTTCTTCATAAGGTCATGCAAAACTTTTAGTTGTCTTTTATCCATGTTTGTTAGATTGTTGCATGTCTTGAACAACATGAAAACTCATAAGAGGTGAAATTTCTTAGTCAATAAATCATTTTTTAAATATTTTTAATTAAAATTTTACATATTCATTTTATAGGAAAAAGAAATTATTTTAAAGTATGATTGGTTAACAAATATAAATATTAATAATTAGATAAATAATTCTCATTGTAATAATATCTACCACCTAAATGCAAATACCAATAACTTTTAAAATAACTAAAATAATTCAAATATTATATCTCTCAACATTTTTTAAGCCACTGAACAAGTAGAAGGAAGCATGGGAGAAGTCTTGACTTCCTTAATATTGCTGGTTGGAACCTATCTGCGAGCTTAGATTTGGTGTCTACTTGCTACTTATTTTTGTTTTCTTTAGGGTTGATGCTTTGTTGAACCTGCGCACCATTATGCTGTCTTCTATTTTGTTTAAACTGTTAATATGTTGAAAAGGGCTCAAACCCTTTTCTTCTTAATCAAAAACATTTTCTTAAATAAATAAATTTAAGATATCTATTCTACTTTTCATATTTTTCTTTATCTTAAATTTAATATAACATCATTTTATTCAAAATTCAAAACTTAACCTTATTCATATATGAAATATTAATTAAATTTAACATTAATAAAAATAAATAAATTTTTAATTAAAAAATAAATTTAAAACAGAAATTGAGTAGACAAATATCTCACTAATTAATATTATATTTATAAAAAGATCATTTATATTATAACATCACCACATTAACATAAAAATCCTGATAATACTGGACCATCTATCAAAAGCAGTATCCTTACTTTCACTTGGAGAGAGCTATTGTTCATCCTCTAGAATCATAATGTACACTTACAGGATCATAATGTACAATTACAGTAAATTATGCATTGTAAGCCAGATCATCAAGATGAAGCCAAGAATCCAATTTCTTAACTGTGAAACCAATAATATGGCCTGTTATCTCATTTCAGAATCTTGATGCCCGCCGATAAACTTAAAAAAAAGGAATAAAAGTCAAGAGGATTTGATCAGTAACACAAGTTAAGTGGTGATTGAAGAACTTGTTGTTTCACTGGTAGTAGCATAAGATCTAGCAAATGAAGATGCCTGTATCAAAAGACTACTTATGGAAATATTGAAACGACCAACTTGGCAATCATTTGCAGTGATCTTCATTAATTTTCCCACAACTTCCCTCATGGTAGGCCTTCTAACTGGAGTATGCTCTGCACAATGGAGTGCCAAGTGAATTACACTCAAAATTTCTTCTTCAAACTCCGGGCTAGACTTCAAGTAATCATCAAGGACATCCAAAACAGAGCCTTCTTCCTCAGCCTTGAGGACCCATTCCACTAATGTTAACCCTGATTCAATGTTTGAACATGTAGGCCTCTGTCTAGTAATCAGTTCTAATAGCATGACGCCAAAACTGTACACATCTGACTTTGTGGATGGCCGCAGACGATATGCTCTTTCTGTTCAAAAGGAAACAGAACACAATTTTAGTCATGATCTAGATATTTCAGATGCCACATTTACATTTAATTTTCTGCTCAAAAGTTATTTTTCTTTTGGTGGGGGTGGGTAATTTTTTTGTTGTTGGGAAGGCTGTAAAACTTGGTGGAGGTAGGGTGAGGAGTTGATTACCAATGGCAAGGAAGATTCAAAGGAGTTTACAGGAAACTACAAGGAAAACTAATGTAATTCAAGTACAAGTCAATAAAAAAAAGTTGTGGAAAAGGATGAAAAACTTTTATCTTGATAGGTACTAATATGGAACTTCACACGAACTGGATATAGCATTGAAGCCCAACATACCATGATACAACTACAAGGACTGGTAGCATTAAGGCTGCTAATTAATAGTTACAATCACAACACTAACAGCAGAGAAATGGCTCACATAATGGAATTAAAACAAATAACATAGGCCAAACTGTACAAAATAAGGTTAGTCAGTTAGCTTAAATTCAAAGAGTTCAGTGAAAACTCACAGCAGTTCTACCCACTGAATTGCTGAAAATGGATTTCCTTTCTAATTGTTCTCCCTCTTTTTTAAACCAAACCTAAAAACCCTAAACCACAAAAACTGCCTGGGCTTTCATTCTCCCTTTTTCCTTTTTTCCTTGATTAAGAATGGTGAGAAAGCAGAAGCACCTACTAAGGGCAAGAATCAGGACCCTCCTATCCATCCCACACTTCCCTCACCAGACCACCCTACTTCATGTTGTTCTCAACTGAAGCGACCAAGTTTTCTTCAAAGCAAAACCCACCTACCAAAGTACAATCTTCAGTGCTCACTACCATTGTTTTCCGTGGAAGACAACACTTCATTAATAGGAGAAAGACAGATCTCATTCTTTTTCCTTCCTTCTCCATAAATTTTACTTCCTCTAGCTGTCCTAGCAAGCAGCAAAAAATGGCCAGAATTGTGGCATATTTGACAAACAACTGATACAACCCCATACTCAATCTACTGCACCCAATCTCCATAATTTGAAGATAAGGTGATCAAAGTCAGAAGCTTTTTATCCACATTTGCATTCACACAAAATCTAGCAAACAGCAAAATTTTACTTCTCTACCATTATGCTCTTCTCCCCTATGTACTCTTCTACTCTGAAATTCAATCTACAATTAGCAAACTACATTACTTTGAAAGACACAGGAACTCGAGGATACAACAAAGATACTCTGTGAACTCTGCTCCTCCAAGAATGTGAAGATGGATGTTTACTAACTACTAAGGCAGGACAACCAAAAAAAAAGAACGTACTTCTGACCAACAGGCTATGTTTTAGGGAAAGTTGGTGCAATTGTCATCATGGCTGGTATTTGCAGTCCAAATCAAACCTTCAGAATGACAATAATCTCATAAAACACCTTATCTTCCTTTTTTTTATAGATTATTCACAACACCCCCCTTCCCCCCCCCAGCAGATACAAAATTAAAATTCTACTCTTAACCTGGAACAAAATGAGATATATCACTCTAACAAATGACTTCGTAAACAAAATACATTACATACATAACAACTCCAAGCTACAGAGAGGCTACGACCTGGTTGACCCTGAAACCCTGGTCTATATTAGTACCCTGGTAAAGATGATGCTAGTATATTAACCACAGGGTAATATAAAAAGTTGGGAGTTAGGGACCAATTTATTGGCTATTTTAGCAGGATAGATGGCACCAGCCTTGGCAGGCAAGTTAAGAAAGGATGTTCTTACTTCATACTATTATAGGCCCTCAAGGACACTACTACTGAAAGCAAAGTACATGCTAACCAAAGAAAAAACTGAAAGACTAAAAAAAAAAGTAGTAGTTTACCAGGTGCTGTATAGCCAATGGTCCAAGCAGGTCCGCATGAACTCTCTGTCATAGTTAGGTTGAATGCCTTTGCCACTCCAAAATCTGCTATGTGGGGTTCAAAGTTCTCATCCAAAAGAACATTGCTGGGTTTCAAATCACAGTGAACAACACTGGTCCTTGATTCATGGTGCAAATAGGCTAGCCCCTGGGCCACTCCAATAGCTATATTCAACCTCTGCTTCCATTCCAAGGGACACCTGGCTTCCCCATGCAACAAATTCTCCAAGCTACCATTTGGCATGAACTCCAAGATCAGAGCCATCTCTTGGGAATCACTAAAATACCCAAGAATTTTCAGCAGATTCCTGTGCCTCAGCTTCCCCAGAATCTTCAATTCTGCAAAGAAATTCTTCTGTGAGAGTGTCTCCTCATCTATCTTCATCCATTTCACTGCAACAACCTTTCCATTTGGAAGAATTCCCTTGTACACGGTGCTAAATCCACCCTTGCCAATCAAATTATTTCTATTGAAATTGCCCGTTGCAGTCAGCAACTCATTCCTGTTCATCCTCAAGTGAGGCTCATTGATTACTGGCAACAGAGGAGCTCTCACTCTGGAGCCGAATACGGCCATTTCACAACATCTTGTGTAGATGATGAGCAGTACAAGAATGGTTACAATTATTGTAAATACGCCTGCAACAAGCAGAATTGTTGAAACATTGCCTCTTTCTGAAAAAACCCCATGATCACGGGGAGGCCCATGGTCACCAGATTCTGGGCTGGGCTGATCCATGCTATAAGAGGTTTCAGCCGTGTTCACCTTATTGTAATCTGAGGAATGAAATGGATTTAAGAGTATTTTTGTTCTTGCTTTACTTCAAGCCTGTTTTGAACAATTTTACTGACTGACTCCTCCCATTAAAATGGATGAGGATGGTACTTATCGTATCTCAACCTAGCCATTGAATGGAAATTGCATTAAATTAAAAGATACACAGTGGGATTGACCTGGGAATTTTCCTTGAAATTCATATTCTCTTTATCTTAATCCAATTCCAGATTGAAATTCATGTTTTCTTATCTTAATCTAAACATGGAAATTCCATTGGGTCGAAAGATACACAGGGAAATTCAATTAAAAGATACAAAATTAGATTGAAATTCATGTTCTCTTATCTTAATCGAACCATGAAAATTCCATTGACCCGAAAGATACACAATAAGATTGACTTTAAACTTTCCTCGAAATTCATTCTCTTATCTTAGTTCAACCATTAGATAGAAATTCCAGTGAATTAAAAGATACACGGTGAAATTGCCATTTAAACTTTCCTTGAAATTCATGTTCTCTTTATCTCAATCCAACCATTGAATGGAAATCTCATTGACCTGAAAGATAATCAAGTCTTTTCCACGCTATCACATTCTAGAGGAGGAAAACTATAACCATGACAATTCAAAACTTCAATTCCCATGTATAGATATTTATTTGTACGTGGAGAACAAGTTGAATAACCCTTCAAACACGCCTTTTGATTCAGTCAATTCATCTCTCGCTTAATAAAATATGAATTTAGAATAAGTATAAAAACACATAAATTTTAAAAATAAAAAATAAAAAAATCTGAGAGCCTATAGCTAATCAGGGTCTAAGCATATAAGTTCTATTTAATTGTCTTTCTCCTTTGTTGGGATACGATGAATTGTTTCTCTAAAATCCCCATCAAGGAAATTAAAGTTTTCAATTTTATGAATAAATAATTTTTAATTTTTTTTTTTAAATTTTTAATTATTTAATATTATGTAATATGAATCAATTTAATTTGTATAGATCATATTTTAAATATATTCATATTGTATTTATAATTTTTTTCAACTAAATTATATTTTTGGATTTAATTATTTTAATAAAGATTATAATATTTTAAATTAATTTATAGAATTTTGACTTACTATAATATAAATTAATTAAAATTATTGCTATCAAATTATCTTAATATTTCATCTTAAAAATGAGATTAAAAACTCTAAGTATTGTAGTGTTATTGTTCATCATGCAATTTAGTGGGTTTTAGGGGATGAATTCTTAGTGATAAAGCATCAAAATAGGATAAATTCAAATATATCATAAATGTTTGTGGTTACCCTTTTGGACTTGGAGGAAAATAAAGATGTTATCAAAATAATGGTGGAGAGGTTAATTTACAAGCAATTCTTAAGAAGTCTCAACAATATTCTTCAATTAGTAGTATAAGTTGTAGGTCTCCCCATTTGAACAACAAACTTCTAGTAAACAATGTAGTCATCATTCATCCCATGAGACCCTTCTTTTCAACCAGTCTACCACTCAAAGAAGCTAGGGGTATAAGGAAGGTCGCAATGGACTTTGACCTTCTCAAGAAGGTGCTCAATCTAGCTCCCTCTAGGGAAATCTATGGCTATACATTAATGACGATGAAAATGATGCATAGTTTCCTCTATTTTGCACATAATGGACCATGCCCACAATTAAACAACATGAAAACCTGAATATTTTTTTGACACAACTATCTATACAAAGGTGTAACTTGCAAAGACTTGCCTTTAGAAACTTTTCATGGAATGACATATACACCTATGTGGTGTTACTTCTACAAATTAGTATGAAAGTGAAGTAATATGGAGTCACCAACCAACCATGAGCATAGGCTTATGAGTCGACACTGTTGAAAATTGAGGTGTTTATGTAGCTTAGTACTTTGTAAAACTTTATGATTGTTGATCTAAATATGTATTCTTTGTTATAGATTCTTTGTGGGTGATTAATCTAATTAATTCATTTTACCATTTGTAGAATGAAGATAGAAGGTTGTAGAAGAATTAAACATGATATTAGAAGATATACAACATGTATTGTGGAGAAACCCTTTCAGGAAAAAACTCCACTAAGAATCAATGTATTATTTAATCTCAGAATAATATTACAATAATTCCAATCCTTGCTTGAAATGCTTCTTTTGCATTCAACAAATCTTCTTCACAACCTGCAATAAAAACTGATACCAACTCTCTTCAACTTACTTGAGATAAATAGGAAATAATCAAACTTGTAAACTCCAAAGAGTTACAATTACAAAGCTCAATCCCTATCTTACAAAATCTATGCCTATCTCTTGCAAGTAGACTTCTACAGTGAAGAACAATGTCAAATCAACTCCTTCATCCATTTGGGCGTCCAAAACTGAAGTCATAACTCAACCTTTATTCTGAAGATATCTTCAAAGCTTATCCTCAAAGTTGGCGCCCAAGAATGCGCCCACTTAACTCAGCCTTTTGAAATATCTTATCATGCAAAAGTGTTAACTCCAAGAAGCCAACTTGGGCACCCAAGGTGGGTCCAAGCCAAATTTTGTTAACTCAAACATATCTCTCCACCATTCATGCAAGAATGATCATCCCTTGTTAACTCAAAGTAGTCACCTATTATCTGTTATGCAACTCAAGTCATTAGTCATGCATTCCAAGTTAATTGAAGTCAACTAGCATTCATCTAAAACTAACTAAAGATAACTGAACTAAACTGAATTGAACTAAATTGAACTAAAATGAACTGAATTGAACTGATACTAAATTGAACTAAACTAAACTAAATTAAAATGAGTTGATATGAATTGAACTGAACTAAATTGAACTGAACTTCATGCATGTAAACATCAATCCCTAACTTCTAGGATCTTTACATGCATTACATAAGTGTTATCTTTTACTACAAATAGTTAACTTAACTGAAGGTGGGTTCCACCTTCCATGTGGGTGCCCCATGTGCCCCTATTATTTAGGAACTCATATTGGACAACCTCACATGCTCCTAACATTTAGAATTAATTACAAATTTCAATTAATAGATTATTTCATTCAATATTAATCTCTTTCTAATCCTAGTGTTGGGGAACACTTTCCAAGGACTTAGGAGATACATGAAATAATGTTGAGGATTTCAATTAAATGGCATCATATTTCCAACATTCTCCCATTTAACATTATACATTGCAATTATTCTAACACAAGGAATTATTATTATAAATCAAGTACAGGACTCAAGGCCAATGGCCTTCCTGCACCAACTAATCAATCCATGCCAACTTCAAATGCAACCTGCATAATCATGAAGCTCCAAGCAAATGATTAAAACCAAGAGAGATTATATGTAGGAACTGGTTTCATAAAATGATCTGCAACATTAATTAAAGTGTCAACTTTCTCAATTATTACCTTCCCACTCTCAACCATTTCTCTCAGAAAGTGATACTAAACATCAACATGCTTAGTACGAGCATGATACATAGTATTTTTAGCTAAACACATAGCACTCCGACTATCACATTCAAGTTTAACTTGCAATTAAAACCAATACCTTTCCCAAGTCTTTGTATCCAAACTACCTCTTTGGAGGCGTATGAAATTGTTGAGTGTGTTGAACTCATGTCCAACCAAGGTGTAGGATTCTCAATCTTTACTATTGAAAATAGCTTTTCTTACAAGTAACCATTCCAACATATATCTCTTACCATAAGAGAATTCGAGCATCAACTTTTTCTCCAAGTATCCATGAGGACCTGTAACCAACCAATCCATGCCAAAATCCAAATACAACATAGCACTATCATAAAGTAATCAAACAAATGATTAATGTACCCAATACATAAGAGAACTATGCAAGATCAATATCAAAGCTCTAATAATAAATCAAGAACATAAACATGACAACATGATCTAACCATCTCCTACTAGGAGATCACACACACCATAACATATATACATCTTGGTCTCAAGAGAACCATGCCAAACTCTAAATGCAACAAGAGTAAACCATGACATAATAGCAACCACTCTAAACCAAGAAAACATATCTCCAAATCACCTAAAGATGACCTTACCAATGATACACCCACATCATTTCCAACAACTCCCTCTAAACCGTGGTACTGAGTTACACATGGCATCATGACTACCATCCTCACCATGAAGATCACTCTGAAACATCAAACAAAGAGTTATCACAAATAGTATTAGCTGAAATAACCAATGCATCATTACTGTCATCCAAGGATTCCTCTGTAGAAGAATCAAAACTCTCTTTCTTGTTCTTACAATCCTTCTTCACATGTCCTAGTTTCCCACAATTCTAACAAATTACCTTACTCTTACCAAGGGTTTTAGACCATCCTTTGGACTTACCCTTTCCTTCCTTGTCTCCCTTAGGTTCCTTTTTCTTAGGCCTACCTTTTACAAACAAGGCATCTTGGATTCCCTCTTTAGACTTCCTCTTCATCTCCTCTGATAGGAGAGTAGGAATTATATTGTCCATCTTAGGATCTGCACCGCTACCACTGATAGCAACAATTATATTTTCTCAATATTCTGGTAAAGAACAAAGTAACAAAATGCATTTATCTTCATCTTCTAGCTTTACATCTACCAATGCTAACTGACTTAGAATCAAATTAAAAGCATTCAAATGATTTGCAACATAATCACCATCTTTCATCTTTAAAGAATACAATTGCCTTTTCAAATAAAACTTATTAGTAATACTTTTAGTTTCATAGATATCACCTATTCTCTTCCATAGTTTATATGCAGTATTTTCATTTGAAACATTCAAGAGAACAACATCCACAAGACATAATCTTATGGTTCCTCTTGCCTTCTTATCAAGCTTTTCCCAATCCTCATCTGACATAGTTGTACGTGACTTTGTCTGATTATTAACAACTAACCATTGATCTCTTTCTTCAAGGAGATCCTCCATTTTTATTTTCCACATTTCATAATTAGATCCATTGAACCATTCAATATCTAAACAAGAATTCATTGTAACAAACTTATTTTCCAAAATCAACAATAACAAAAATAATAAAAGCTCCCACTATAGCCAAAAAAACTTCAATCTTTTAAGAGAAAGGTGTCCCAACCTCAACTCTAATACCAAAAGTTGAAAATGGAGCTAATTATGTAGCTTAATACTTTGTAAAACTTTATGATTGTTGATCTAAATATGTATTCTTTGTGGGTGATTAATTTGATTAATTCATTTTACCATTTGTAGAATGAAGAAAAAAGGTTGTAGAAGAATTAGACAAGACATTAGAAGATACACAACATATACCATGGAAAAACCCTTTCGAGAAAAAACTCCACCAAGAATCAATGTATTATTTAATCTCATAATAAGATTACAATAAAATTTCCAATTCTTGCTTGAGATGCTTCTTTTGCATTCAACAAATCTTCTTCACAACCTACAATAAAAACTGATACCAACCCTCTTCAACTTGCTTGAGACAAATAGGAAATAATCAACATTGTAAACTCCAAAGAGTTACAATTACAAAGCTTAATTCCTATCTCACAAAAGCTACACCTATCTCTTGCAAGTAGAGTTCTACCGTGAAGAACAATGTCAAATCAACTCCTTCATCCATTTGGGCATCCCAAATTGAAGTCATAACTCAACCTTCATTCTAAAGATATCTTCAAAGCTTATCCTCAAAGTTGGCGCCCAAGAATGAGCCCACTTAACTCAGCCTTCTAAAATATCTTATCATGCAAAAGTGTTAAGTCCAAGAAGCCAACTTGGGCACCCAAGGTGGGTCCAAGTCAATCTTAGTTAACTAAAACATATCTCTCCACCTTTCATGCAAGAATGATCATCCCCTATTAACTAAAATTACTCACCTGTTATCTATCATGCAAATCAAGTCATTAGTCATGCATTCCAAGTTAACTGAAGTCAACTAGCATTCAATTGAAACTAATTGAAGATAACTGAACCATAATTGAACTGAACTAAACTAAACTAAACTAATACTGAACTAAACTGATCTGAACTAAAATGAGTTGATCTGAATTGAACTGAACTTCATGCATGCAAACATCAATTCCTAACTTCTAGGATCTTTACATGCATTACAAAAGTGTTATCTTTTACTCCAAATAGTTAACTTAACTCAAGGTGGGTTCCACTTTCCATGTGGGCGCCCCACGTGCCCCTATTATTTATGAAGTCATATTGGATGCCCTCACATGCTCCTAACATTTATAATTAATTACAAATGTCAATTAACATGATTATTTCATTCAATATTATTCTCTTTCTAATCCTAGTGTTGGGGAACACTTTCCAAGGACTTAGGAGATAAATGAAATAATGTTTAGGATTGCAATTGAATGGAATCCTATTTCCAACGTAACACCTAACACTTTACGATGATAAACTAGAATGAAGTAGTTCCTAGTCCAAATTTGAAGCTTAATAATATTATTTAATTAAATGATATTATAAGATTAGACTTGGCCAAAACCAAATTCAATATCCATTCACACTGATTAAATCTTTATAGTTGACTTAGTTACTACCCATGGTTGTTGTCTTAATAAGCCTTTGAATTAAAACTAAATATTTAATTAATATGATTTAAATAACCTTGCATGTGATAAATAAATAATTTTAGTGTGCACAAGGGTTGAGAGTATTCCTAACCATTAGGAAGGTTCTCCATCCTTTTAATTTATTAAAGGGATAAACTTTAATTTAAAAATTCCCAAACAAACAAGCTAAGGGAACATAAGGTTAAATTTATACAATTATAAAAGTGAATTTAAGTTATAACTTAAGTCAAGTCAAAGGGTCCTAATCTCATGGACCCCACCATGATCTAATCCTTATTAGATTAAAAAATATTCTAAGTAAACTCTAATTAGAAAATTAGGGCTCTTAAAAGGTTGTGCAACAAATTTTATCCCTTAATATTGACCCTTGGGTTTAGGGCACTTTAGGAGAAACCTGTAATGCCCCGTCATAATAACCTAAGGAATGTTGCAATTGTGTATAAAAGTGTAATAATTTTTTTTTAAAGTATAATTATTAAGTTAATTAGTTGCATACATTCATTAAGTTACATGACGTTACACTACTTTGAGTTTCCATAGACGACTTTAGTATTTCGCATTGCACATATTAATTAACATAAAGATAAACATTGCATAACATTTGAAACATCATTCAAGATAACATAAGGTACAAACTTGTTTCTTACATTGCATTTGATAAGATATTACAATACTCATTTATCTGATGAGGTAGTTCAATAATAATTACATTTTACAATATTCACCTCGTAACAATTGAGGGATGTTTTACAATACAAGTTTTACAATAATGCAATAAAGAAATTACAACTATATCCAAGCGCGAGCTCTCCATCCATGAAGCTCTCGATGCCATGATCATAAACTGGGGACCCAACAGAGTAAGGTGCACGTTCCACCCAACCATGTGGTACCCGTAGGTCCACCCCCCATGCTAGGAGATAGTAATATGTTTACCTAGAAATAATCTACTAACCCTAAACACTAGTACATAACTGACTGATGGTTACATTGCTTCCAGATTTAGACAATTGAATGTACTACATACACAAGGTTAACTGTTACTTTAGGTGGAGTGTCATCACAATATTGCAAAGGTTACTCTGGTGTTTCTTCCTAGGTTTCGGCCCCCAACTTGGGTTACCCTGGTAACCTCTTACGAAACCCGACCCCTATTGCAAACCATTGTAGAATCGAATGTCTTTTGAAGAAACAAGACACCGATTTGCCATTCGAGGCCTTCTCATCTTATACTCAAGACTGAACTAGCTCAAGAGTCATAAGCGAGGCATAAACATCTTGTTAAGGATTTTAATCTAACTACTATGTTATTTAGTTATCACTGACTTACTAACTCTTTGTAAGTTACCCTGACACCACTTTGTGTGTCGGCCCTTACAAAAAGCCACTCCCCTAAACATAACAAAGAAATCTAAGTTTTCCTGGCTAGGGTTTACAAAGTGCACAAAAATTCAACCACATTATAACAAATGACACACACAACGGTCATTAATAACTTTTATCATAAACCAGATAACAAAACACCATATTCTAACTCGTGCACAACCCAAGTCAACTCATGAAATGCATTTAAACAATAATACACCTTTACTATACAGACCATTCTGGAAGACTTATACAACAAAGACTTTCCCAATTTGCCCAAAAAGAAACACGTTTAAAAACAAATCAAGAGAGATAAATGTCTATTGTTCGGATATACTAAATCCACATGCATCAGTTTGAAAACAACATGTTTATAAATCAACTTAATAAAAGATCTATTTTAAAATCAATAAAAATAACTGTTTCATTTAATCTTTTATTTTATTTTTATTTTCTCAAATTCACCATATGTTATATTCTATAATTTCTCAATCTTAATTTTCACATGCATTATGATTTAAAAATACCAAAAATCATTTTTCCTCACTTAATAAATATAATTATAAATATAAAATTATATTTATTTATTCTTACAAATATATATATATATATACATATATATATATATATGTATATATATAAATATTATATATTAATATACATTAAATTAAAATCAGATTTAATACACAAACCGAAATTTTACCTTTTAACAAATGTTAAAAGAAATTTTAATAAAAGTTTAAATCTTTACAACCAGTGCTGTGGCCGCGGCCTCCCTTTTGGGGAGGACGCAGCCTGCACCAGGGCTGCTGTGCGCAGCCATGGTGGCTGCGCCCACCATGCACGGGATGGGGAGGGTTTTGACCCTCCCCAAATATGCTATATTATATTTTATAATTTTTTTTTTTTATAATCATTCCCTCCGCGTTTCGCCGTACGACGATTACCAAGAAAAAAAACATATATAAATTATAATTTTTTTACAATCCAATTTATATATGAGGATGAATACATACAACTATATATATATATATATTAAATTTCAATAGGGTTTCTTTTTTAACAGAGAAGAAAATAATAAACTTCTACAGGTTTTACTGGGGAAATTGGGGAAATAATCAAATTTCTTCAGGGTTTTCAAAGAATACACACAGTATTTTTTTTAATTCAAATCCAATCTACCCCAGAGGTTTTTTTCAATTTCCTTTTTAAACAAATAAATTCCCTTCATTAAAATTCAAATACTTTCTACAAAAGTATACTACAGAAGTTTTTCTCAAACCATCAAATCTTCACAAACAAAATACAGAGAACAATTTCTGTACGAGAAATACAAGGATTTAAATTAAACTAATTTCTTTTCAGAAGCATTCCCTTTCAAAAACAAACAAAATAAAATTTACAAGAAGAATACCTATTTTCCTTCGCTTACTGGTGAAGAGAGCCTCTGTTGCCTCTGTTGCCTATAGCTTCCAAATTCTTTCCTGAGAACCAATTCCCAAACAAGAATTCAACCAAAGAATCTTCCACAAGTATTCAACAGAACCAAATAACACAAACCAATTTTACCAAATTTTTTAGCAAAGCCTTGATATTTTCTCGTGAAGCAAGAATAATCCTCTGTGTATTCCCAGATCTAAATTAACCTCCGTGAACAATTCTTCAACAAATTCAATAAATGCAACTTGCACACATGTCGAGAAGTGCAAAAATATCTTCTCAACCACTTCTCGGCAATCTTGCCTATTTCAAATTGCATGCATTTTAATTAATTTAATTAATTTTAAATTTATAATTTTCAATGCAAATTTTTTTTATTAATTAAAAATGCCATTTCCACAAAACATTTAATCTCAAATAAAATCTATTCACATTTAAAACAATTTAACAATATTAATTTAATTTATTTAATTAATTTATTTAATTAAATAAATTTAATCTTTTAAGATCAAACCATTTAACCAAACAAGCTAATTAATTAATTAAATAACAAGCAACTAATTTCTTCAACATTTAAAAATTAATTTAAATAACAATAATTTAAAACATAATAAACTATTTTTAAATTTGACATTTTTCCTTTCAAGCAATTAAACCAAATAGAAAATTACAAGACAACCAAGACTCAAACTAAAACTGACAATGTACAGTGACCGGGTTAAAGACTAGACTAGGATGAACCTGACTACTTCCTCCCAATCAACATTTTTGTTGAGTCTTGACATGCTCAGACCTGAGTAACTAGGTGGAGTCGGTGTCATGTACCTACAATCCTGCAACCAAGCAATAACATACATATATATATAAACCATTGTACAGGAACACCGTGCGGAGAAAATCATATACATCACAGGGCACTCGCAAGGGAGTGATGCGATTCCGTTCTCCACACCAATACACGTCACATCAGACTGACAAATTAAATAATTAACTGTTAGTCCATCAAAACATATACATAGCAATAATCAACTGAAAATAAACATCTACGCTATCTCAAAGCATATTAGAAATCAAATATCACAATACAATGTATCATCATGTCATAGAGTAAATCCACTATCGCTCAAAACCAACGATCAAAATATCCAAACAAAGTATCATAGTCTAACAGTGTGAAAACATATCAGCAGAAAACATAAGCATATATGGAGGGGTACTACAAAACCCTACTCCATAGGGTAATTCCTGAAGAACAAATTCATTTGCATTCTCTCATTCTATTTCTCTTTGTAGGTTGGAGAATAGAAAGGAAAAATCCAAAAGGGCTAGGAGGAAATCTTATTATGTTATATTATTTATTTTATATTGTTGTATGCTCACATTTATCATTATATTCTCTTCTTTGCAAAATGCACATATGCCCCCCCCCTCTCTCTCTATATATATATAAAACTCATTATTAGATATTTAATTACTTGAAAAATTATTCAAATACTCATATATATATTGTAGATTTAACATAGAGGTGTATATACACTATATATACTATATTATGTATTGCAAGTTTGGAAAAAAAATTATATGCACTCATTTCCATAGAGACCTTAAAATTGAGCCCCATTTTTTTAAAACAATTTTATCTTTTAAAAGTGGATATGTGTGTGTGTGCACATATAAGAATTTATACACATTTAAATATGTATTTTAAGGAACAGATTATAATATAATTTTTTATTTTCTTCAAAATATAGGGAAGGTAAAATAAAAACCATAGTGGTGATTTACATAGTGTTGTCTGTTAGGGGTTATGACTCCAAATTGGGGCTAATAGCCCATGCGGGGTCCATAGTCCCCAATACGACTTAGCCTACAAGGGACTATTGCCCCATGGGAGTCATGATTCCCACAAGACCAGCATAAAGGCAAGGCTTCACCCTTGTCTACCATCCACTACCCTTTACCCTTTTTAAATTTTTATAAAAAATTAAATCTATTATTATGAATCTCTAATTTATATATTATATATCAATGTAAGTCTATATATTATAATATATAATATATAATTTGTTTAATTTAATAAGTTGGACTATATTTTAAATTACATTTAAAGAGATGTATAATAAATTTTTTATCCATGTATTTGAAGTGTAACTATATATTCCAAAAAAAAATTGGACCTACATTTATATTTTTAAATACTCTTAATTTTGCATTTTAGTCAATCTTGTACCTTATTCTTAAATGTAGAGTTGAAAGGAATTTTCCACTTAAGAATATTATAGAGGCAATAGAATAAAAAACATATTATCATTTAAATGATCCTAAGTGTATCTAGTTGAACTTCCTTTTTCTTGTTAACTTGAAGTAACAAAAAGTAAGTTTTCTTTAAAATATTATGGAGCAATAATATAGAGATTGTTACTATTGTTTTGTAAGATATGAAATTATAGGAATCGAAGGAATATGGTTTGTTTTGTAAGATATGAATTTATAGGAATAAAAGCAATATGTTGGTGTTTCTAACCAATTCTTTAATAATCTCTAAAGTTTAGCCATGTCTTATGCTTGAGGATATTAGGAAACTGGCCAATGACCAAGAAAATTTATATCAAGATTAATTTACTTTGCACTTTAGGCTCTACAAAACCTAGGTGGATTATTTGCATTACAATAGAAAATGATATCTAGCATACTATTTCTCATACAATTATGACAAGAATTCACACAATATAACAAGAGAACCTTTGATATCCTTGCATATATTAAAAATCATGTATAAGATATTATAATATCTCATTTATAGTTGTGTTCTAGGATTGGTGAGTGTTATCCTAGTTTGATTAGTGCCCATCTAGGGTTACAAAGTCATATAATCATCTAAAATTTTCCTCATAACAATTTAATATGTACTTTGATAGTCAACAATTTGTTATTAACTTATAATAACAAGACCAACCAAATGATTACAACATGATTCTAATTAATAATTCATTTGCAATTACAATATCCACTGTATTTTAATGAAAGCAATCACTCCATTCACTAGACAAAAGCTATCAATAAAAATACATAGTGCAAGAAATTTGCATTGAAGAACTCAATAATCCTTGATTATTTTATTCATGAAAGATATTGTTTTCAAGGTTGGAGACAATAACATTCTGAAAGCATGTATTCATATATGCCTTGATCAAACATGAATTACTATATCAAAATACCCTAACAACACTTTACAAACTAAAAGACCCTACTCAATATACAATTGCTAGATCCTTTACAAGAATACAAGCTACTCTTAAATAGAACAAGATAAGCACACATGATTAAGGAGAAAAATTGACACATGTCATAAAAGACAATCAAAATTCTCTTACATACAAGTGGTTGAACAACTCACTACTATAATATATTGCTTTCATAGTAGAGACAAAAAGAGTAACTTCGAAGCTATTGAAGAAACCAATTGATATGAATTGTTAATGAAGATAAAAGTTTGAAAATCATGTTGACATGACAAATTGATCTACTCTTGATACTTTTCAACCCATAAAGCATAGATTTCTTTTGAATGTTATTTTAGTTCAAGAAATTTTCCCACCTTATTCACAAATGTAGTGTATTTTGCATCTAATATAACCCTTGTTTTCTTGACGAAAATATCTAGACTTGACTTAAATTTTAGTAATTTATCTATAATGTTATTTATCATGGTTGAGTATGGTTCATCATTTGTAAAAATGGACGTGTACAAGGAAGTGTGTTACTAAAATTTGATTTCCATCTATCAAATGCCTTAATCTCTCTTTCTGTCACATCATGATTTTGCTTGCATAAACTTTATTTGATAATAAATGGAACTGGCTGAGATCATTGGACAATATGTGTATGAAGAATAGATTAATGTGTTTTCATGGTGATAAATTAGATGTTATCTTTAAAATACATGCTAGTGTGATTAAAATAATGATGAATTATTAAGATGTGAATATTTTGATTATTGATTAAGGTTTTATGATCTAACCTATTGATGAGATATTGAGTGAAAAAAAGTGTAGGAACAAGTTGAAGGAAAGAACATGGTTGAGGTAGAGATGACCTAGTCGCTTGACAATAGTCGTCATAATGGAAATTCTACCCACACACTCACATAGTTGCATTCATCCTACATTCTGAATGATTTTTTTATGCATTGTGTTATTATGAATACATCATTGCCTATTGTGCTTTATGATTTAAATAATGACTATGTCTTATGGTTTTTTTGTTTAGGGGAAAAATAATTTAATTGAGAAAATGAGATTTTATTTCAAATGTTTGATAATGATAAATCTCATAATTTATATTTATATTTATCTATAATAATAATAATAATATAATGATATTATTATTTGTATATATATATATATATATGAATATATAAATATCTTATTATTAAAAAGAAAACAAAATTAAGTAAAGTAAGTTCTAAATTCCAATGATCTACCTTTCAACAATGTTTTTGGGATCTATCTTTGACAGTAAACATAAATTTACTTGCTCACTTGCTCTTGCAAACTTTCTCCTAGTCAACACACCTGCATTCTTGTCTCCAATAATTTGATATGTAGAATGATTCTTCTATAAATATTTTGCTAGAGTTTTGGGAGCCTTTACTGGTTCTGATTCCTCCTCTTATTTCTCTTCTTCTTCTTCTTCTTTTTCAATCTAGGGAGGAATATCAGATCCACAAACCTCTGGTTCTTATGAGATTTGACACAAGTATTCATCTACTTTAACATTTGTGCTTTCAATCATCCTTCCCAATCTCTTATTGTAGCATCTATAAGCCTTTCTCTTGGTTGAGTAACCAAGAAATATTCCTTCATCACACCTTGAATCAAACTTACCAATATTTTCTTCCTATCTTCTAGTGTAAAATTTGCTACCAAATATTTTGAAGTAAAACTTAACAATTGGAGGTCTTAGGTGTGGCAAGAAGTTGAGTCCACTTTTTGGCCAAAAAGTGGAAGCGTTTTCCCTGATTTTTAGAATTTGACACATTTGACCTTAAAATTTGAAGCACTTAGAGATGAAATCTTCAAAAAAGTCACTAATCATAAAATGTAGTACTCAGAGTCTAGAACTTCCAAATATGTAATTTATTTCAATACCTTGTAATTTATTTCAATACCCAAATGGTACAAATTGAGTTTCAATAGGCATTTCTAAAAGCCATTGTTTAAGTCACTTTTTTTTTACCATACCATGCATGCGTACGTCATCCATATTTTGACCTAAATTATCGTATTTTTCTAAATCCTTTTGGGAAAATATTTTTAGCTCACTGAAGCACATTTTAGATATTTTTTTGTAATTTTTTATTGATTTTTTTTTTTTAAATTTTTATTAGCCATATTTGTCGTTTTGAAAAATTGTCATGTACATCACACATAAGATGACCTAAACTTATCATTTTTTTATTTTTTTAAAATTGAAAAGAATTTTCTAAAGTACATTTTTCGTGCAATTCATTTCACAAAAAATATTTTAATAAAAAGTTATTAAAATAGTAAAAAACCATGATATTTCAAGTTTATGGACCAGTTTCATCATAAATTAATTGAAAAATAGAAAAAATAATCCAATTGTAAAAAAAATATATAGTTGGAATCTACACTGTCTCATCTATAATGGGTTTTAATTTTGTCAAAAAATTCTACAAAAAAAAGTTGTCAGCCATATGTCCAAACTCACTATTTTTCTCTAACATTGTTGGGACCTTCAACTTGCAGGTCAAACTAGGTTGAAGGCCTAGGTTTGGATTCCCAATGCTTTTCCCAAACCAGAATACAAGCCAAAAACCCAACCACAAAGCAAGGGGAATTTGATTTTTTTAGAAACGTGATCCTGTTCCCCAATATTAAATGTTGGGAACATTGACATGGAAATGAGATCTCGTTTTATAAATGGGATCTCGTTGACATGTCAACAATCCCAAAATTTAATAGTAGGAAACAAGATCCTAATTATGAAATGAGATCTCGTTTCTTTTTTACCATTTCTTTTAAATTTACTGGCAAAGTTTTATTGTGAAGTTTGCAACTTCACATGTACGATCGACTACGACATATTGGGCTATTTTCTATCAACTTTTGTCTTTATAGGTGTTCAACTTGCATTTTGAATTGAATTTTTCAAAGGAGGCATCATGTAAATAGTTTCTAAAGTGGAACTATGTTATTTTTCTACTTGTTTGGAGGAACAAAAGAGGAAGACTTTTATTTTTATAGGTCTTCAACTTGCAATTTGGATTGAATTTTTGAAAGGAGGCATCATGTAAACAATTTTTTAAGTGGAATTGTTTTAGTTTTCTACTTGTTTAGAGGAACAAATGAGGAATACTTTTGTCCTTACAGGTCTTCAACTTGGAATTTGGATTGAATTTTTTGAAGACTTTCACTATTGACATTCATTTGTGCTTGAAAATTTTATAATCATGGGTTCACAAGCTTGTAATAAGAGGAAAGATAGGAAGACATTGACTCTTGAAGAAATTCAAGCAAAGAGAGAGGAGAAAAAAAGACAAAGAGAAAGAAGAATGAGAATTAAATCAATGAATGATGGCGGTGCATCCAATTCCACAACTATTGAAGATGAGAACATTAAGGAGACCATGGTTGTAGACGAAGCTAATTTGCAAGAAATCAATTTAGAAAATAATATGATTATACAAACAAGTCCTAGTATGTCTTCAAATCCCTCTTTCAATGCTATGAAGAATGTTTCAATAGGCACAAATCCAGGCACGTCTTCAAATCCACAATTTAGTGAAATGGAAAATTCATTTGTAGAAGTTTTACGAGATGTTGGACTTAACGATGTTGACATTGATAATATTCAAAGAGATGAAATTTTTATAGAATTATTGAAAATAAATTAGAAAATGAATATAAAAAATTGTTTAAATGTTGTTGAAAATGAAAATGAGAATGATCCTTTTGTTGAAAATGAAAACGAAAACCGTTTTGTTGATGAAAATGAAAATGAAAACCGTTTTGTTGATGAAAATGTAAATCGTTATGAAGTTGAAAATGAAAATCTAGAATGTGATATTGAATTTAATGAAAATACTTTTTTAAAAATTGAAAGTGATGTTTTGGATAATCTTCCTGGTAAGATTTCTTGGAGGAAAATAAGAACACATGTGAATAGAATATATAACAAATTATTTTATCATAAAAAACTTGCATTTCAATGTCAACTATGATGCAATTGATGAGAATGCAAAAAATGAGAAAAATAATGAAAAAGTTAGGCTTTTTTGTTAAACCAAGAAGAAAAGATCAATCATTAAAACATGCTATGTCTATTGTTGCTAGTGCCATTTAATCTATTGGGAAAAATAGTCGATCTAAAGATAAAAATGAAGTGAGAAGAGCTATAACAACTGTTATAGTTAATAAAGAAACTTTGAATAAAAGAATGGTAAGTAATATTAATGAAGTTCTACAAATACATCCTAAAACATTGCTAAGAGTGGCAAAAAGAAGAGAAAGTATAGAAAATGATCCAATTAACCAATATTGGAGTTTTAATGTTCGACTCCTGAGGTATAACAGGAAATTGAATGTTCAAATTAAACCTTTGATTGAAAAATATTGGCATGATAATACTAGGGTATCATTTAATGCTAGAGATGTTTTAAAACTAAGAGTGGGGTCCAAAGTTTGCGATCCTCATCCAAAACACCTAAATTAGATACAACACAAATTAAATTTTATAGAATATTTTTTGGTGATTTAGTGTTACCTAGTAATATTAAAATAAGTCAAATGTCTTTTGAAAAATGTAAAACTTGGTTTGCAAAAATTAATAAGCAACGAATATCTTGTTGTTGTAAAACACATGTTCAATTTTGTTACTTTTATGATGTTTTTCGATATATATGTTGTACTTTGCTTACTAACATGATTATACAGGAATGTGGTATTAATATGCCACCTAAAACAATAAGGGAGTTTATATTAGGTTTGTTTAATGAAAGATCTAATGGTAAATTGATTTATTTAAGTTCTTCTATTTCTGGACAATGCACTAGTTGTGGAAATATTTCATTCTTAAGAATTTGTATGCATGAAAGTGTTGATAATGATTTTGGAAAACAATTAGATGTTAAAATATTTAAGAATGTTGACTATTCTTTAAAAGATGGAAAAATAGGAAAGCATTGTGATTTAGTTATAGAAAAAGTTAGTGTACTTGCATTCATGAGTGAATTTAAGAATAAGATTGTACCAAAATATGTCATGCACTCTCAATATGCTTGATGGCTTGATGGCTTGATGGCCAATTTCACGCATGTAGAAACACATTTCCAATTGGTACTATAATTTTAGTGGTTGATTTTGAGAAAAATATACTCTAGCTCTGCAAGAGGAAATTCAATCATAGTATTATAATTCAATGCAAGTAGCTATGTTTGTCCATATTGTTTATAGACATGCAGATGATAGCATAGAGGATGATAGAAAAGTTTTGAGAGAGTATCATTTTTATTTGAGTGATGACCAATTACACTTGTCAAAGTTTGTTCAATACTATTTCAATATATTTTATAGAAATTTAAGAGAAAGAGGAATCCAAATGTTAAAACACCTCATATGGTCAGATAATTGTATGGGGCAGTTCAAGAATGCTCGAATGTTCTATTGGTTAAGTAGGGTTCAAAAGAAACTTAATGTCCAACATATATGGAGTTTTTTTGAAGTTGGGCATGGTAAAGGAGAACATGATGGAGCTGGTGCGTGTGTCAAAATAATTATTGCTAGAGAACAATTGAAATTTGAGGATGCAATAAAATTTAAAGATGCACGTGGGATTGTGGATTGCTGCAATACAATATTATCTACAACTGGTTCAAGTGAGTACTCTATAGTTTTTTGATTCTTTTGGTTGGTTGAAGAAGAAAACATTAGAACCTAGAGTTGAATGTGAGACAATCAATGGATCTACTAAATGGCATTCATTTAAGAGTTCGACAACAAGCACATGGACTATCTGGACAAGGGAGCTTGCATGTTTTTGTCAGTTTTATATCTTAGGAGATTGGTAAACATGTGAAAATACATAATGGGTTGAACAATGGGAGCAAAGATCGTTGACACCTGCACAAGCACACGATCAATATGAAAGAACTATTGAAGACAATGATCAAGTGTTTGCATTTGAAGACTATGAACGTGTTTCAGACCATGTGCAAGAAGGTAATTTAATTCAATTTATTTAATTTTATTTCACTTTATTAAGTTATTTTGTAATACTAAATTATTTATATGGATACGCACAAGTTATTAAATAAATTTTTTTTTGCAGGACATGTGTATGTTGTTGTTGCACCTAAGAGGAATGAAGAGGAAATAGAATATTGGTTGGCTCATTGTGTGGAGAATAAACATAAGTTAATAGGACCTCGAGAAGATGATAATGGCTATGATTATCCAACAGGTATGGTGATCCCCTTAAGACATCCCCTTAAGAAAAATTTGATAACAAGTTTTTGATCCCCTTAAGCAAATTTTTAGAACAAGTCTTTGATCCCTTAAGAAAATTTTGAGAACTTATTTGATGATGGTTTTTATGTTTTCTAATAGGATTTATGGTGGTTGTTGGAACTTTGCTATGAAAATACCTGATAAGGAAGAATGGTCTACCTGCATTCAAAGATTATGAAACACATAAAAAGATTAAATACACTATTCACATTTGGTGGTGGCAACAAATATAAAATTAGATCGGTATCATGGAAGACCTACAAATAAAGTGCTATGGAAAATTTATATGGAAGAACATGAGACAATCATAGATGCGTTGCAAAAAAGAGAGGATGCAGATGGTACAATGGAATAAGTAAATATAGGAAATATAGTTTTAGTTTTATATTGTCCTTTTAAATAGATTAAATACATGTTTTGATATTGATCAAGTGTGTTATTAGTTGAAATTTGTTTAAATTTTCCTTTTATAGAGCCTTAATCCATCATCAAAAAAAGGAAAGTCCATGCAGATTCAACCTAGACAAACATGGAATACTTCGTAAAATCAAGTAATTATGAGTTAAATTATATTTAAATATATGTTTTGATTATATATTGATATTGCTTGTACATTAATAGTTAAAATTGATTTATTATCCTTTTTTGTATCCTTAAGCCATCATCGCATTGATCTCATACTTTGAAACAAAAAGGAGAGGATGCCTAGATTAAACCTACACACATGTGTGGAATACTTTTAAATATAGTTACTTAAGTTGTGTACATATAGATAGTTTTAGATAAATTAAAATATGTATGTTTTGATGATTTCAATGATATTGCTTTTACCTTTTTGATATTAGGTGGCGTGAAGACCTACTAGATTTCAGGCACGAGTTTGAGATGTTCTTGAGATGGCATAGCCAAATTTTGTAAACATTGTTTTGAGATGACATATATATACATACATACTTACACAATTAAACATTTTGTATAAATTACAAATACATGTACATACACAATTATACTCTATGTATGTTTATGTATCAAATTCAATATTCTACTTATTTTGTTTGTTAAATGTGCATGTTTTCCTACTTTGAAACTTTATATTTGATTGTATAATCACTAAATATCATGTATAAATTATTGTTAAATCAATTATATCCTTAAGACATTGTATCAGGACCCCTTAAGACATCCCCTTAAGACATGTCGTATTAGCACACATCCTAAATATTAAACTTAATTATGTCATTTGTTATGATGAGTCACCCTAAAGTTTAATACTTGTTTATATCACTTAATATTTATACTTAATTATACTCTTTTTTGATCCCCTTAAGATGTCGTATTAGGACCCCTTAAGAGAACCTATAAATTAGTGTTGGATGCTATTATTTGTTTTGATGGCTTATAAATTGGTGTTTTTTGTGGAACATGAGGTCAAGAGGACTTTTATGTTCTTGAGTTTTCTCTAGCACTTTGCATGATTTGTAAATATGGGACTACATGATTTAATTTCAAAACTTTGGCCTATTTTTGGATAATTAAGTTCTTTAATTTAATGTTGTAAAAGAACTAGGAAATATGGTGTATGCTTATAGAACAACTTTTTTGGAAAAAATCGTTGCATTTTGATTGGTATTTATGTTTAGCTTATAGAATTTATTAATGCTTTTGTTCTCTAATCTTCTATGGTATTGCTTATTTCTTAAATTCATCCTTTGTGGTATATAAACAAATTGCTTTTGTTTGTAGATTATGACTTATTGACTAATTATTGATTGATGTGAATTGAATAAGTTCATTGACTAATTATTGAATGTACATATCATGTATATCATGTATGGGATCACTAAATTTGTAAAGTATAAATATTAAAATGTCCTATTAATTTCAACTTTGATTTCATATTTATATTTAATTTCACATCCATGTCTTGACTATGAACATAAAATGCATAAATTTACATGTGTAAATTAAAATTGAACAATAATAAAGTCCATTATTTACAATATATTATGTGCATGAAACCAATATATTAAGTGCATGAAATAAATTCCATCAAAGTACAACCCATGAACTAAAGTCCAACAAAGTACTCGATCCATAAAATATAAATTCCAACAAAGTACATGAGAAACTAAATATGTAGTCCATGAAATAATCAAATATAATCCATAAAATCATGTTTAGGTCATGTATTGTCTCTATAATCAAGAGACCTCTTCACACGATGCGGACTATGCGAATGACCTAAAACACTCTGTACAAGAGAAAGATGAAATCAGATGTCAGACGATGAAAAATGATTTAATGACAGTTTAATTTATAATTCATCATAAAATTAAATTACCATCATATATGGGTCTAGATGCTCTGGTGCACCTAGACCAACCTCTAAATTCTCTTAATCATCTACATAAACAAGACAAAGAAAGTTGAAATTAGATGTAAGTCTACAATTAAAAATGATTTAATTCAATTTAATTTATAATTTATCATATTTAAATTGTACCATAATTTGAGGTTGTGCACCCTCTACTCCATGACCTGTTTGTACATGTTCAACTACAAGATGTGTCTCATGCTATAAAAGAAAAAGAATTTAAAACATGTATGAGCCATATTATATATATATTCAATTTTAAATTTAATTAAAGTTATTTAGAATATATAATTTGTAATTGACTTTAAACATAAGAAAAAAGTTAAATTACCATGATATCTGGAGCCTGCTCTGTAGTTCCTCCTGGAGGTGTAACTATGATCGATTCATGGCAGAAAGTCACACTAACAAAGTCCTACAAGATCAAATTTAAAGCATGTATACTTGAATTAGGTTAAAATATATATTCAAGTTTGCACATTTTGTGTAGAATTTTTTTTAAACAACCTAAAATTTAGAGGCCTCACGAGTAGCCACAACATCTAATGTTTTTCCAATGCCCATTCTCATTGTCATATCAACCAAGACATACATATAGACATTTAACACTTATAATATTTACAAGTGTACATGCACATTTGATATATAGTGATTTCAAAATTCATAATTGTAACTATACTAATGTAAGTTAAACAATTTACAATATAAATGTACCTACCCATGATCTGTGACGCTCAATAGTGGAGGAGTGCTTAACAACCCCTCAAGTGGAATCATCGTGGAAATCGATTGACTCCCCTAAACCAACATAAATATGTAAAACATATGTTCATGATTGAATTATAAATTTAAAACTCAAGTTAAAAATTATTTCATATATAATTTAAAAAATTGAAATCAAAATACCCCATAAGGGTTTCCGAATAAGACTGGTGTTGATGTATGTACTCATGGAGTAGATGCTTGCCCCATCATTAGTGTCATCTATACACCAAATGGTTTGATTGTTAAAATGTATTGCAAACTTTTCTTTGATATATACATTCATTAAAATTATTATAAATGCAAGATGTAGATTCATATTTATACCTGTGTCTCACTGTCCTTAGGGTGATGGTTTGTTGTAAGAAATTCTACAAATGAACTGGGGTGACCAGATGATCCACCAAAATTTCCACATCCACTTGAACTAGGTGTGGCCTGATCATATCCATAGATTAACCGATGGAAACAAGTACATACATATGGTCTTGATACTCCTGGATTGGCACTAGGACCAACTCCATAAAACACTCCTCCATCATCATGGTCTCTATGCTCCATACCCGCCATCACAGATGCATGTTGATCAAGGTCTCTTGCAAGCATATTGAGCGATCCTAATGTTGATACCACTGCACGTTGATGCATAGATGTGAGAATGGCGGGACCAAGAGGAGCAACAAGGGGTTGCCCATGTATGGGGCATTAGGGATCAACCCTTATTCCTAACTTGTGTTGTGGCATACCACCACCAACACCCTAAAATGATTTAAAATCAAAATAATTGGGCTTTTTCCCCATAAAAAACTCTACATATAGTTTCCTCAAAAAAATTAATGGGACCTCTAGATTAGCGTGTGGTGGACTGTCAAATACCATATACCATTGATCCCAAAAATGTGCACTCATATGTGGATGTATACACCACCTCATGGATATTCTAGATTTATTGGGAGGAATGGGCTGCTTAGTATTAGGGTTGATAGAATGGCTAGATGGGAATTTTTTATTTTTAGGTCTAAAATTTGTTTATATGAGAGACCGTTTGCATAAAATTGTCTCATCTCCTCTCTTTCTCATCCATGCCTATCTAAATCAGAATCAATAGTCCTAATGGAATCCACAATGTTTTGCATCGCAGATGCAAAATGTCTCACGTGTGGTGGAATCAATGCTTTATTTTGAATAGCATTGATTTGGTTTTGAATGGATGTCACTTGATCATTTATACATGCTCGCAAGCGAGCCTCATTAGATCCACTGGATGGTGGAGGTGGGATATGAGGTGGAGGGGGTGGAGGGGGAGGTGGAGCCCAGGGTGGAGGTGGAGGTTGCTAAGGTGTTGGATTGATGATATCATCAATGTTAAATTGATCCATAATATCAAACATAAGTGTTCACCTAAATTAAATTATACAAAATTAACATACAAACTTATAAAATTACAAGAAATAGTTAACTTTTATATGTACATGCACATTTATTTAAATATGATGTGCATACATATACATACACATACATACAATGATTGAACTTGAGCATGTGCATACAAATTTCAAAATTTAACATGTACATACATTTAAAATAAAAACTACGATGCATAATTTGCATGCATACATCATTCAACTAAACTATGTGTACATACAAATTTCAAAATTTAAGATCTAGAACTATGCAATTTTAATACATGTACATACTAAAAAATAAACTTGAAACATTCACAAAAAGCTCATTTATGTCTAACGCATATATATTACATTTTTCCAACTGGAGAAATCATGATCTAGTAGATAGTCATAAAATACATACTATTATAAATTCATCACTATAAGTTCATAAATTCAACCAAATTCATAAATTCATGTCACTAAAAATATCCATCCAACCAAAATCATAAATTCGTCACTAAAAATATCCATCCAACCAAATTCATAAATTCATTACACAAAATATCCATCGAACCAAATTCATAAATTCATGATAACTATAAGATCATTCTCTTAATTTATAAATTATTGTGGCTCTCTACTACATCTCTTCATTTCTTTGTGTTTTTCTTTTTAGAATTGAAAGTTCTCCTCTCCTCTAGCCATCGTTGATGCTCATCTAAGATCCCATCCATATCCCTAACAACATCAACAACATTTTGCATCCTAGATGCAAACATCCTCAAAGGTGGTGTGATACATTCTTCATTTTGAATAATGTTGATTTGATCCTAAATGGTTCTAACATTGGCATTGATTCGTGCTTGCAAGTAAGCACCATCAGTTTTAGGTGGTGGAGGTGGAGGGTTATGAGGTGGAGTGGGTGGAGTGGAGGTGAAGGTGGTGGAGATGGAGAGTGTGGAGGTGGATTACAAATATTATTGAATTGATCCATGTGATCTCTAAGATATAAGTGAACCTGCATTAGATTTGTAATTTCAAAATGTAAGATACATGTTTAGGAAATACCCTTAAACCATTCAATATAAATGGCCTAATTGAATACAAATGATAAAATGTGTAAGCCTCATTTATTTATAAGGCATGTTACTTGAATGAAAAAACAATTAACTATTAATATAGGACAATTTATGAATGCTTTAGGGTTAGAGTTTAGGATTTAGGTTTCAGGGTAATAGGATGGCTTAAGGGGATCTATGTAGTAAGGTCCTAGTACAAAATGATATGGCTTAAGTGAATAAAATTTGGTGAAGTTTCTGAAGGTAACCAACTTTCATTAAGGTCCTAGGTCAAAATGATAGTTTAGAGTTTAGAGTTTAAGGTTTAGGGTAATAGGATGGCTTAAGGGGATCTATGTAGTAAGGTCATAGGACAAAATGACATGGATTAAGGGAATAAAATTTGGTGGAGTTTCCCAAGGCAACCAAAATTCATTTTAAGGTCCTAGGATAAAATGAATGATTTAGGTTTAGGGTTTAGATTGTAGAGTTCAAGGTTCATGGTTTAGGGAACTTAGGGTGAAGTTTGGGTGGCCCTTGGAATAATGGTCTTGCAAGTTAGTGAACAACATTTTCTTGTGGAACAGTTGATTGAAATGGTTCTTGTTTTGAATGATCAACCTCTCATGAAATCTCATTCATATTATAATCTTGCACGATCTTATTATTGCTAAATTTGGTTGCCTTGGGAAACTTCACTAAATTTTGAGAACTTCTTTGACCCCCTTAAGAAATGTCATATTAGGACCCCTTAAGACATTGGTTTATGGTTTAGGGTGATAGGATGGCTTAAGGGGATCTATGTAGTAAGGTCCTAGGAAAAAATGACATGGCATAAGGGAATAAAATTTGGTGGAGTTGCCTAAGGCAACCAAATTTCATTTTAAGGTCCTAGGACAATGAATGCTTTAGGGTTTAGATTTTAGAGTTTATGGTTTAGGGAACTTAG
This sequence comes from Sequoia sempervirens, assembly GCA_007258455.2. NCBI lineage: Eukaryota > Viridiplantae > Streptophyta > Pinopsida > Cupressales > Cupressaceae > Sequoia > Sequoia sempervirens. Next base: position 192,456 of record VDFB02331873.1, read on the forward strand.
GGTGAAGTTTGGGTGGCCCTTGGAATAATGGACTTGCAAGTTAGTGAACAACATTTTCTTATGGAACAATTGATTGAGATAGCTCTTGTTTCGACTGACCAACCTAGATCATGAAATCTCATTCATATTATAATATTGCACGATCTTATTATTGTTAAATTTGGTTTCCTTGGGAAACTTCACCAAATTTTGAGAACTTCTTTGATCCCATTAAGAAATGTCATATTATGACCCCTTAAGACATTAATTTATAGTTTAGAGTGATATGAAGGGGATTTATGTCTAGTAAGGTCTAAGGACTAAATGACATGGCTCAAGTGAATAAAATTTGGTGAAGTTTCCCAAGGAAACCAAATTTCATTAAGGGCCTATGAAAAAATGATGGCTTTAGGGTTTAGGGTTTAGAGTTTAGAGTTAAGGGTTTAGGGTAATAGGATGGCTTAAGGGGATCTATGTAGTAAGGTCCTAGGGCAAAATTACATGGCTTAATGGAATAAAATTTGGCGGAGTTGCCTACGACAACCAAATTTCATTTTAAGGTCCTAGGACAAAATGAATTCTTTAAGGTTTAGGGTTTAGATTTTAGAGTTTAGGGTCTAAGGTTTAGGGAACTTAGGGTGAAGTTTTAGTGGCCCTTGGAATAATAGACTTGCAAGTTAGTGAACAACATTTTCTTGTGGAACAATTGATTGAGATAGCTCTTGTTTCGACTGACCAACCTAGATCATGAAATCTCATTCATATTATAATGTTGCACGATCTTATTATTGTTAAATTTGGTTTCCTTGGGAAACTTCACCAAATTTTGAGAACTTCTTTGATCCCCTTAAGAAATTTCATATTAGGACCCCTTAATACATTGATTTATGGTTTAGGGTGATAGGATGGATTAAGGGGACCTATGTCTAGTAAGGTACTAGGATAAAATGACATGGCTCAAGTTAATAAAATTTGGTGAAGTTTCCCAAGGCAACCAAATCTCATTAAGGGCCTAGGAAAAATGATGGCTTTAGGGTTTAGGGTTTAGGGTTTAGGGTAATAGGATGGATTAAGGGGATCTATGTAGTAAGGTACTAGGGGAAAATGACTTGGCTTAAGGGAATACAATTTGGTGGAGTTGCCTAAGGCAAGCAAATTTCATTTTAAGGTCATAGTACAAAATGAATGCTTTAGGGTTTAGGATTTGGATTTTAGAGTTGAGGGTTTAGGGTTTAGGGAACTTAGGGTGAAGTTTGGGTGGCTCTTGGAATAATGGACTTGCAAGTTAGTGAACAAAATTTTCTTGTGCAATAATTGATTGAGATAGCTCTTGTTTCAATTGACCAACCTAGATCATGAAATCTCATTCATATTATAATCTTGCATGATCTTATTATTGTTAAATTTGGTTGCCTTGGGCAACTTCACCAGAATTTGAGAACTTCTTTGATCCCCTTAAGAAATGTCATATTAGTACCCTTTAAGACATTGATTTACAGTTTAGGGTGATAGGATGGCTTAAGGGGATCTATGTCTAGTAAGGTCCTAGGATAAAATGACATGGATCAAGTGAATAAAATTTGGTGAAGTTTCCCAAGGCAACCAAATTTCATTAAGGGCCTAGGAAAAAATGATGGCTTTAGGGTTAGGGTTTAGAGTTTAGAGTTTAGGGTTTAGGGTAATAGGATGGCTTAAGAGGATCTATGTAGTAAGGTCCTAGGAAAAAATGACATGGCTTAAGGGAATAAAATTTGGTGGATTTTCCTAAGGAAACCGAATTTCCTTTTAAGGTCCTAGGACAAAATGAATGCTTTAGGGTATAAGATTTAGATTTTAGAGTTCAGGTTTTAGGGTTTAGGGAACTTCGGGTGAAGTTTGTGTGGCTCTTGGAATAATGAACTTGAAAGTTAGTGAACAAAATTTTCTTGTAGAATAGTTGATTGAGATAGCTCTTGTTTCGATTGACCAACCTATATCATGAAATCTCATTCATGTTATAATCTTCCACGATCTTATTATTATTAAATTTGGTTGCCTTGGGCAACCTCATCGAATTTTGAGAACTTCTTTGATCCCCTTAAGAAATTCCATATTAGGACCCCTTAAGGCATTGATTTACGGTTTAGGGTGATAGGATGGCTTAAGGGGATCTATATCTAGTAAGGTCCTAGGATGAAATGACATGACTTGAGTGAATAAAATTTGGTGAAGTTACCCAAGGCAACCAAATTTCATTAAGGGCCTAGGAAAAAATGATGGATTTAGGGTTCAAGGTTTAGAGTTTAGAGTTTAGGGCTTAGGGTAATATGATGGCTTAAGGGGATCTATGTAGTAAGGTCATAGGAAAAAATGACATGGCTTAAGGGAATAAAATTTGGTGGAGTTTCCTAAGGCGACCAAATTTCATTTTAAGATCCTAGGACATAATGAATGCTTTAGGGTTTAGGGTTTAGATTTTAGTGTTTAGGGTTTAGGGTTTAGGGAACTTAGGGTGAAGTTTGGGTGGCCCTTGGAATAATGGACTTGCAAGTTAGTGAACAACATTTTATAGTGCAACAATTGATTGAGATAGCTCTTGTTTCGACTGACTAGCCTAGATCATGAAATCTCATTCATATTATAATCTTGCATGATCTTATTATTGTTAAATTTAGTTTCCTTGGGAAACTTCACCAAATTTTGAGAACTTATTTGATCCCCTTAAGAAATGTCACATGAGGACCCCTTAAGACATTGGTTTACAGTTTAGGGTAATAGACGAACTAGTTTATGAATATTTTTGATTTTATGAATGTAGAATGACTATTTTTGTAATAGAAACACATAATTATGTATTATTAAGATTGAGTTTTATGTATACTTTGACTTGATATTTTTTTAATTGAATATAAGATTATTTTATTTAACATGTTTTTCATTAATATTTCCCACTTAAATGAATTTTATGATATAAAATGCATAATAAAATTAGTTATTGTTGAATCTTATTTTATTTTGGATTGTTTGGAATTGAAAGAACCTAAAAGAAAGAAAAGAAAAATATTTAGATTATTTTAGTGTCTTGGTAACTAGTGCAAATTGAGATTTTAGACTAAACTAGAAGCCTAATTAACAACTAATTGACTAGAATGAGAGTTAAGATTGTCAAAAGACAAGAGACAACACATGCAAACAAGAAATGGAAACAAGGCATGACTAAGAGATAAAAACATAAAATAGAAATGAATGCACATATTATCTAATTAAGTGACAATTGTAAATGGATTGTACAAGGATTTAGGAATTTTCTAACTAAATTTGTAAACAAACTGTGATAGGTCGAATGTGAGTGTTTGAAAATGAGCAGCAAGTAAAAGAGTGCAAATAAACACCAAAACAACCTACACCTCAAGATTAGCCTAAGTTGGAAACAACACAAGATGAAAGCAACAAAATGGAACTCTATACCTTGCGTCGAATCGATCCTTTGGTTGGCCCTTCGATCCTTGATGTGTATGCTCCTTGGATGGCAAGTAGATGCAAGCTAAATGATGTTGTGAGGATGAGTGCAAGTGGATGAAAACAAGAAAATGGATAAGTGTAGGTTGAGAAACAAAATTGCAAGAGTTTGGATAGCAAAATGATCTCCTCTAAAATGAGAGAAAAGAGGGGGTATTTATAGGAATTTTGAGAATTCCTAGAAGAGATGGATGGCCAAGATTGAGCCACCAAACATCAAGATGTAGGGCTAAGGTGAGTTGAGAACTCACAAGCCCTCACATATTGACATGTAGCATGGGGAGAGGCTTAAGAAAGATGAAGTGGACATGAGGTGTAAGAGAAGTACATGACATGGAGGGGGTACAAAGTACCTTGGGATTGGACAAGATATCCTCATAAAGGATGTACTTGTCCCCATGTGGGTGAGAGGACAAGTGGGGAATTAAAAATTCCTCAAATATTCTCATGGGGAAGAGGGAAGGAATTTAAAATTCCTTAAATGTATTGGGGGATTAAATGTGAATTAAAAATTCACACGAGGAATGGAGATGCCTTGCCCAAAAGGAGAAAGCCTTTAATAAGGTTGACCAAGGACACATGTCATAAAGGACATGGGGAAGAGAAAAGGAATTTAATATTCCTTGGAAGGATAAAAGGAATTAAAAATTCCTTGAGAGGTTGATTAGGCTAGTTATGAAGGGTTAGAGGAAGGTTAGGTGGCTAAGAGATTAGAGGCCAACTTGCAAAAGTTGGAGGATGTGACACATCCTAATCAAGGATTAGGCATGTGCACATCCTAATGATGGATTAGAAGATGGATTAAGATAAGATAAAAATGATGGAGGATGATGACAGGGGAATTAAATAAATGGAATATTTATTTAATTCAATTGATGAAGGAAGTTAAAGAGATAAGGTATTATTGATTAAATACCTTAGGGATTTGGCGAGAATTAAAGATATTAATTAAATAATAGTAGTACTTAGTTAATTAAAATAAGACGAAAGAGGATGAATTTGGATGAATTAGGTGTCCAAATTTGAGACATCTACATTTTCCCCTCTTTGAGATGGTGTTCACGAGTAGCATCATTTCAAAAATATTAAAACATAGAACCTAGAAGAAGATGGTTAGATTGGGAAAGATGCCCCATCATTCAAAGAAGTGACTAGGAAGGAAGATGATGGGGGTAAGATGAAAGTTAGGGATGAAGGATGCCCCCTTGAGAGGACATGTGGGATCAAGAGAACACGGGTGGGCTCTCAAAATAGAGAGATGATGTAAAGGGAGATGAAGAAGATGCAAAGTGATGGGTAAGAAAGGATGAAAAAGGCGGCAAGAGATTGGGAGGGAAGCATGATGAAGGATGTATGGAGGGGGGGATTTTGATAGATGAGAGGATGAAGACGAAATGAAATCCAAATGCAATTTGCCATCATCGAAGCACTGATTTTTGCTATAGCATAAGACACAAGATGCCAAGGTATGAAGAACCAAGGCGGATTAGTGTCTAATGCATAAAACAAACATAACAAACAAGAAGGCTATCCCAACACCCCAAAGTCATGGTGACCTTGGTCGGGCCAGATATTGGGATAACCACAAGCACAAAAGGATGCCCCAACGTAACACAAGACCTCAAGGATCTTGGTGGGTACTACGTGGGACAACCGAGAAGACATAAAAGATCAAGATACACCCCTATGTTGACAAGTCAAAGCACACCATGATATGATGGATCAAGGTGACAATGACAAGTGATGATAGGAAGCTCAAATGATAAACAAAAGCCAAAAGCATCAAAAGATCGCAATCAATTTCAAACGTCCTTTGCCATAGGATCAATCAAGGGGATGGATGGGATTGATGAAGTCTGTTAGGAAGGATGCATCCTATTGAGACCGATGATGGATACTAAATTAAAAGATTGATATGATGCAAGATATTCAGAACTGATTGGATTTGATGATACAAGTGGATCTCGTTTGTTAAGAACCAGCAAGATAAGGGCATAGCTTGATGACGTGACACAAGAGACAAGAGACAAGATAAGAGACTTCGATGGATGGTAAAGACGGGACAGACAATAGGAACAAGAGTTGAAGACTGATGATGGATGATAAAGGATAAGATGGACAAAGTAGAAAGATTGATGATAGGAAATAAAGGGACAAAGTGGACCATGAAGATAGATGATGAAACCCTGGGGGTAGATCAAATGATCTACCTTTCCTACGTGAAAACACAGGGGTGATGTAGTTTGACAAAAGGTTGACGACAGACCATGATGGAGATTTTGATGGATGACCAAGATAGGATGGAGAACAGGAGAAAAGTGGACAATATAGATCGATGATGGATGGAACCCCAGGGATGGATCAAATGATCAACCTTGCCTACGTGAAAGCGCAGGGGCAACGTAGTTCGACAGAAGGCCAAAGACAAGTGATGGATGAAAGATGATGAGATAACCCTAGATAAGGGGATAAAATGATTGGACCGAAATTATGGGACAAGAGAGACCTATTGGATTGGAGTGGAGGATAGTGACTATACAAAGCTCAGGGATGGGATGGTTATCCAAATCATCAAAGATGAAGTGGGCAGATGACATGCCATATAGATGAATGATAAAGTGATAAGATAGATGATGTTGGATTGTATGGGGAGTAGCCAATGACAAGGGATTAAGAGATGTGATGTGGATAGAGATAAATGGACAAGAAGATAATGATGGGGAGATGGAAGGGATGCTATGATGGATGGGTAGGGGGATAAGGATAGGGAGGTTAAAAGGATTGTGGGGAGCGATTATAAGATAAGGATGGGGAGATGGAAGGGAGTGATTTGACAAGATGAATGATGTCTCCAAGGACTATAGTGCAAAGGAAGATAGATGCCTCCACTCTAGATATGTCATGTGCAGGGAGGAATGAAGGATGGAGGATAAGTGGATGGGAAGATAAAAGAGTGAGATGGATGAAGATAGGATGGATGGATAAGGAAGGGAGACGGAAGGTAGCATGACGAGTGGATAAGGAAGATAAATGAGTGCGAATGAGGATTAGGATAGTGTGCAGATGAGGGGAAAGTATGCTAAGAGGTGTCCAAAGCATGCGTATGTGTTTACCCCATTGTTATCAATATCACAAGGAGGATGGAAGGATTGGGATAAATGAGATATGCCAAACAAGATGGGTAAGCTCAATAGGGAGGATGGAGGGGATGAATGAAAAGGATGTATAGGATGGAGACAGGTGCATAGCTAGAAGCAAAGCGAATGGAGGGAACGCAAATCAGGAAATTGCCCCCAAGTGTAGATGGGGATTTACACATGACGCTTATTTGCCAGGTTTTCATCATGGTACTTATCCAAGGTGCCTGTTTGCCAAGTTTTCACCATTGGATGGATTATTTCTCT